>NW_019382712.1:941980-957513 GCF_000648655.2 Copidosoma floridanum
TGCATATTATATATATATATATATACGGTTATGCCGGGCGCGCAGCCGGCTCCTTTGCTCCATAAAACGGCGTGCGTTAAAGAAAAGAAAAGAAAAGAAGAAAGAAAAAAAAAAAAAAAAAAGAAGCAAGAAACGAAAGAGGGAGCAAAACATTAGGGTTGTAAGCAAGGGTTGCTGCAGATAATTTATTACGTGCGGCGAACACGTACGTGCATGTACGGTATGAGCGGACTTGATCATTACTATCGATATATCTCGTTCTTGAGGGCAACCTATATTGTATATGAGTGGCGCGTGCAGGGTTGTTTCGGTGGAAGAACGGAAATTCCTTTTTTCCCCGTCTACAAAAAAAAAAAAAAAAAAAAAAAAAAAACGATGTTGTACTGGGCCCCAAGTTGTATCTTTTCGTGGAATGTTAACGTTACGCAATACGGACACTCGTTTGATCGAAAGCTGTAGCTGCGTCAAGTGTTGACGGCCGTTTGGAGAGTCAAGTGATGATGTAAGCTCGCTCTGCAGGTATAAGGATACTCTAATTGACAGATTGACGAACGAAGCGTGTACCTGTTTGACACAAGTTTGTACAGTTGATTTTGCTAATTACAAGTGACACACCGTACGGTCTAATGTAACCTCGCTAAATATAAGCTTACGCGATCTCGTTTGCTTCAAAAATCGAGAAGTTAATAACTTTTGTGGAACCGACTCAATTGGCTTAGTCTTCCCGGATGGACAAGTAAAAACGAAGATGAGCCAATTGTACGCCACGTATGAGCTTTTCGCAAAATCAGGAACACGAGTTCCCACCGATTCCCCTACCGGCTCTCTTTGACCGATACATTACTGCAACGTATCGCACTTAACGCGTGTTCTTACCGATATTAATGACTTTGGCGGGCCTCTGAAAAGGAAAAAAAAAAAAAAAAACTGAATAAAGGAAACAAAAACACCACACCGAACAAAACGATTCGGCGAAGCACGCGCGTTATTTATCCCCGACGGAGAAGAAGGAGCTCGTGTGTGTGTATGTACGCGTACGCACAAGCTCGATTGTATCTCCCCGACACTCGGCAGCGATCCGCAAAGAAGAAAAGAAAAAAAAAANAAAAAGAGAGAAAAAAATCTGCCGGTCGTCGCGGTCGTGCGCCTGCCCGGGCCCGCGTACACTTACGCCATACATATTTCACGGGCCCGCAGAATAATTTAATCGGCCGGGAGAGACCACTTAAGGCTTATCGACGCCAGCAGCGGTACCCATGCACCGTATATATACACGCGAAATCGCTTCCCGAGAACAGGTGCCAAGACACTCTTTTTCTCTCCCTCCCTCCCTCTCGGGGTTATATACACGCGTCGGCGAAACCAGCTGCCATATACACGCCACGATCGGTGTACACAGCCGCCTCGATATCTCTCCCCGGAGAGCCACCGCGCGCGGAGCATCCTCCGCAATCTTGGAACCCTCAGCCTCTCCCTTTCTTCCTCCTCCTTCTACCCATCGGAGACTCTCTGCTGCCTCTATTCGATACTGTCCAAAAATCGGTACGACCAAAAATATCGGCGCATATACATCGTCGTACACCGATTTCACGCGAGCCCACCTTGACGGGAAAACGTACGGCTTGGGTAATTATTACACGTACAATGAGCCAGCCGGCGTCTCTTTGGAAATAAGTCGAGAGAGAAAGAGCAGTGGCTTATCGGGCGTCTAGCAGACATAAGGAACATTGTGTATACTCTCTGCCGATGATGCAGCCCCGCCCGGTGCTGTATAACCGGATCGAGAGTCAGCGGGGCGCGAAACTCCCGAGCCCCTTTCCCTCTTCGGTGCTGTGTACTCGAGGGAGGGAATAAAGGGGAGGATCCATAGTCTCGATAGCTCCTTATCGCAGGCGAGAATAGTATAGTTCACCCGTGGAATCGGCAAAATCGAGCGATGATGTTTAGTCGGCAGTGTAAAATGGCCGATGGATTGAATTAATCCGCGCGCGAGTGTGCGTGTTCCGTAGCTTAGAGTAACACGGAGTATAGTTATAATAATTGAAGATCCTGGGCCGGCGATAGGGGCCTCTTCGTTCCAGCCGCGCTTAATAAGTCCGGGCCTAGGCAGATGTATGTCTTCCGGGAGCGCTTCGCCGGGCAAGGGACTACGTGCACGCACCTTCGTCTTCTATTCCGCGAAATTTGACGTTCCGGACGTGCTTCTCTCTTTTTTTTTTTTTTTTTTTTTTTCGTTCCACCCTCGAAGCGCGACAGAGAGTGGAGCCGATCAATTTTGTTGGCTAGAGAATTTTTTTTTTTTTTTCCAAGTTACCTGAAATATGCAGCATAATGATCAAAGATGCGAAAGAGAAGGACACAACTGCTCTTGCAATTAATTTTACAAGTACCATAGATTTGATTTATTTATGTTGGCTTTCGTTCTTTCTTATTGAAAAATCATCTCATTCAGCCTCACTCGCCAAGGAGCCCATTGTTCTCCCCGTATACTTCTTATACGTGTACTCGTTAACTGGCGCACGTATAATTAACGGGGCGACACGCACGTAACTGACCACGAAAACGGATTTCCTCCTCCCCCAGACCAGGGGGTTGAAAAAAAAAAAAAAAAAAAAATCCTCGAGAGAAAGAGCCGAGGTGTCGATCATTACGCGCAGCTACGTTCAATGGCACGCCCAACGCGACGAATATTGTTCCCTAAGACGCCTCGGGACAACGCGGGTGCGAAGAGACAAAACCCACCCCGACACCCCCGCTGAATGAGCCATTACGCTACGCGAGCGAGTATACATAGTAATTATCGCGACGCCATTGTTCGGGAGTGGCACTGGAACCTACATGCCCGCAAGCTTGTAAAAATATCACGAGCATAAGAGAAAAAAGAGGAGCGTGTATATATATAAACGGGGGGTGTGAAAAATTCGCGCATACAATATATTATGGTGAATGATAGCGCCGAAGCTTGGCATTGTGGCGAGAGCAAGCCGGAAACTCGACGCAGCATCGTGTCGTAAGTTAGTGTCGCGCAGCCGCCACCCACTCGAGGATTGTTAATTTCGTTCGGGGATGCGATTATTTTATTTCCCCCCCCCCAACTCCTTTCCTGAACTGTATATATACTCATCGACGAGGGCTTCAATTTTGTGTCTCTGGATGTAGAACTAGATTTTTATCCCAGAGACACCGGTGATGCAGCTCACTAATTAAGAGCGATGCGATATAGGAATCTCGCCCCGAGTGAAACACATTACGTGCAATTAAAAGTAAGGGAAACGCGAGTCGAGGCGCGATTCATTCGCCCGACAATTGACGTGTAGCTTTTTCCTTTAATTTTCGCGCATCAAGTGCCACATACAAGTACACCGTCTCGTGTTGTTTGTTACATAAACTTGTCACTCGAAAACTATTTGGTTGAATTATCCAAATAGATGAATGTATAATATATATATATATATATATTCGTATCGGTTGTATAGTTGCAAAAGTCGCGGGCACGCCTAAACGAGCGAACCATCAATTACACTAATTCGCTATTTCGTAGCAGTCAATCAAGCCGGGGCGCCGAAATAAAGAGAGCACGTTGTTGTATCCCTATATGCGTCCGCTTCGGCAATCAATCATCTCCCTATGCTGGGCGCGCGAGATTTTATAAAGCCATAACTTTGAAAATTAAATGCACACCATCACCTACGTATATACGTGTGTACCTCCGTCGCGCCGAAAAAGGAAATTAATTATATAGGGCTTGGTCGTCGAGTTTTCCTTACGCGTGATGTGAGAGGGGGGTGAGAGGTCGAGGACGGGCTCGTTAAACGGCCCCCGGGACGGAGGAAACAAGCGAATACAAATAATATCCTGGCTGCATTGGGCGAGGCGAGAAGCGCGAGCGACGCTGTACAGATGAGATAGCCATCGAAGAGTAGGAGGAGGGGGGGGGGTTGGTCCCCCTTGTTGGCGAAAAGAAGAATAACCGGGAAGGAAAAAAAGGAGGAAGAGCCCGAGGGCGAGAGCGGGTGTGTTTATAACGAAGGCGCGCCAGTCATTAGCGTGTGTTTGTATATATATATTGCGCGCGAGATCGCTATATACGAGGGCAGGATTTGTTTTCTCTCGCTTTTTTTTTTTTTTTTTTTTATTCATCGGGCGCCGTGATTCGGGGGAATATTGTAGCTGCTGCTAATTGCTGGGAAAACGAGCGACGGCGCTTGCCTTTGACGCAGCTGGATTTTTTTTCACCGGTTATTGAGTATATGGGGTTACTGAGAGACGGGCTTTGTTTTTTCGCACCTTCAACGACACGGCTGTTAAATGACGTAATTTTTCGATTGTGGTTTTTTATCGATATTTCGTATCGCTCTCCAAATCTCGAATAAATAGTCATGATTGACCCCAACAATCTCAATTTTATTCGTAGACGTGAGGCTCTTCATTTAATATTATAAACCGTCAGTTTGTTGCAAGAGGATGTATCTTATATCCCACTGTCATAAGCAAAATTTCACTGTCTTCATTTGAAATAAGAAATCCAATATTACACTTTAGACGATAAAAACCTGTTTATATTAATTTTATTGCAATTCATGAGTATTACATTTACATCACTGTAGTATCCATTTAAACATTGTAATAATATATTGTTCAAAGTTATGTTGTATCTATTTTAGACCTATTCATTTTTAAATTGAATTAAAAAGTATCAAGTATTATAAAAAAAGCATACTTCATACGTAGGAAACGAAAAAAAAAATAGAAAAAATGTACGGCATACACTTGGTTTGTGCGTATGGATACAATGTACACACAAACTCGGCCGAAGCTTCTTGGTCCCTTCCAACGACAGCCAAAGGCGTGGTAGTCCATAAAACGCAAAAAGGGCCTACAGCTCGAAAAATCAGTAAACCAAGGTATACATCCGACGGTCAGAGTTGTTATTCGCAAGACACGAAACAACAGCAACAACATTAGGGTACAACATCACCTGAAAAGGAGGGGCACATCTGGTCCACAACGCGAGCACAAAACAAAAGTCAAGTTGCACCGGTAGTGGTGTGGTCCAGGTAGCTCGTAAAGCAATAAAGTCCTTCGGCCTCTCGACTCGTAAAACCAAGCGTCGGACAAACTCGCGAACGCATTGCTCTACCGCACGCATGTACGTGCACTGGGGCTTTTATCGCCGAGCTCTCGTTGTATAATATTATACGATGATCGGTAATGAATCGGGCCCTCGACTCGTAAACTCACGGGAGGTCCGTAATTGATCCCTCGTCTCGTTAGCCAGACGAAATTTCGGGCGGCTATTCCACACGCGGGCTCTTCGATTTTCTCTCGCGAGATCTCACGTTCCGCGATCATTGTTATACATTTATTATCCTTCTTTTTTTTTTTTTTTTTTTTTTTTTTAGTTCCACCCTCGAAGCGCGACAGAGAGTGGAGCCGATCAATTTTGTTGGCTAGAGAATTTTTTTTTTTTTTTCCAAGTTACCTGAAATATGCAGCATAATGATCAAAGATGCGAAAGAGAAGGACACAACTGCTCTTGCAATTAATTTTACAAGTACCATANCAATTTTTTTTTTTTTTTTTTTTTTTTTTTTTTATTAAACCAAATTGGTAAAAATTTTTGCAACATCCATTTGTTTTTATACTATGAAAACCATGAGATTATTACAAAGTATAGCAACCTCCCTTAGCTATTTAATTTAGTAAACGAGGACCGCCCGCTTAGGTAAACAACACATTTATTCCATTAATAAAACTTTTACTAATAATGATAAAATACTCCAATACCAAATGACCAATGGCACTGTAAAATCAGTTGTTCTCCCGCTCGCACGGCCGCTGACAGACAAGATCTCGAAAGTCATTGTACACAGAAAAAAAATGTTACTCTTAGACACGAAACGTACCCCTTTCAATCAACAGATACATAAAAAAAAAAAAAAAAAAAGGTATGAGCCACGCAAAATAACCATTTCGCGCAAAAAGTCCCCTAATTTTCCATCCTCACTTTCTTTATCACCTAACGAGTTTAGTACACCGTTCCCCGTACATCCACAAGCTGCAGGCATAGTCACGGCTAAACAGCGACAACGTTCGCGTATTCGCCCCCGCGGCTAACCCGATAAGCGCAATCTATACCCCGCAACGAGTTCATGCACGGATATTCTCTCGCTGAAATGAGCTCATCGCCCATCAGAGAGAGGCGCCCGATCGGCCGATAAAGAGCGTATAACCATTATCGCGGCGGAGAGGAATTATCGCGCCAACACCACGCGTCGCGGCCAAGATCGCGATGGCGGTTCAATTAACTTTTTCCATGTATACAAGAGGGGGTGGAGGTGACGAACGAGGATTTTGCGTGCCACGTGTAAGATTAGGCCCGTCGTACCTGCACTGACATCGCAATACCCTCTGCTTTATGTTTCAGTTTCCCGATCCATCTCTCGCCGATGGATCAACGCACGCCAAGACGAGGGGAGGATCATCCGCCACACCAAAATTTTAACCATATACGTGTATAATAATAAAACGAGATCACTACTAAGCTTTGCCGAGTGTTACCACCATCACATACGGTTAACGCATCATCGTTGGCTTATATAGTTACTGTAAAGCGGATTGCACGTGGTTGTGGACAGATAACGTTGGAATACATCCGCAACAATGATAGATAGAGTCGAGGAATGTAAGGTGGAAAAATGAGGCTGATCGCCCAGAGTCTCGTATGCCTCCGTGTGAACTCGGGAAGCGTTTATACACAACGATCGGTTCTCTCCTCATTGATAGAAAAAACAACAGCGGAGGTATACGCATCTGGCTGTATTTTTCACAAAAATCGACCATCATCGACGTATATAAAAATACATACATATAGGTACGTGTGTGCAGTATATAGGCTGCATATATATGCGAGGTGTATGAAGGTACGGGTGAACGGCCAATAAGACCTGTAATTACCGTCGAGCGGGAGAGTAATTGCGATGGGGAAATTCAACGAGAGAAGGAGGAGGAGGAGAATAGGTGTATAGGTGTACGGTTTACGTGCAACACACGATATCCCATCGCGCGTGGATACCTACTTGTGCTGTGCGACATGACGGACAGGCGTACACGTATACCATGTATAATATACGTACATAGCCACTTGCGGATGTATCATGTATGGATCCGAGAGTTGTATCGACAATGTGTATGATGTTTCAATAAATGTGAGATATTCGTGCTTATGTATAGTTCAAGGAGACATTTGTAAAATGAGATTTAAACAAATCCACGCTCGATTCGAATCAATTTGGTTCCGACTCCCTTATATACGCAAGACGAGGTTCGCAATCCCCGGCGAGATTCTCCTCTGCTTTGTCCTCCTCCTCCTTTTCTCCACCAATGCCGGATAGAGCTTTCTCCGTGTCTCATCGATCGCGGAACACCTCGATTGTGTACCATCCAAGACGCGCCTCGGAGCAATTAAAGCTCTTTTCCTTTTTTTTTTTTTTTTTTTCTTTCTTTTTCTTTCGTTTGCACTTTCTCCCTCTTCATCGTTGATTCGTCAGTGCTGATTACACGGTGAGATTTCGTACCGAGAGCACATCGTTTTTACGCGAGCGTGCGAGTAAATTCCTCGCACGTGCGTATATATACATATAATTGCCGATCGCTCAAAACATCAAAAGGGCAAGAGTATCGCGCCTCGGGACCACGCGCAGGTACACGCCCGTTGTCAGACCCTCGACAGACTAGACGCGCGGGCTATCTTATTTTTTTTTTTTTTTTTTTTTTTTTTTTTTTTTTTTTTTTTTTTTTTTTNAAAAAAAAAAAAAAAAAAAAAAAAAAAAAAAAAAAAAAAGAAAAGAAGAGATAAAATAAGCGAGCGAGCACGGAATATAAATATATCCGCTAAGCCGGGGTCCGCGGGATACACACAATGCTATCTCGATGCAGGGATCAAATTGTCGATCCTGCTGGAACGAACATATTTCGTGTGACCCCCGTATACACATATATATACACACACAGGTTGTATGTATGTTGTACAGAAAAAGAGAGAGAGAGATGGGATGCTCCTGCTCTCGTGTAGCTCGTCGAAAGAAGGATGAAACGGCAGGAACGAAGAACAAGGGGTTATAAGCCAGTCGTCTACCGTGATTTCGTACGGAGTGTATACTACGACGAATAGAAACCACCGTTTCCTCGATTGATTTTCCACCCTTTTGTGTCCTCAAACATCTTACGTTTCTGCGTACTTTGTCTAATCTTCTTTCTGGTGTGAAGCACAAGAGACGATTGTGAGGAAAGCTTAAAGAAACAGCGAATATGGACCGAAAAAGGAATGCATAGTCAAAGAGAGAGAGAGGGGGTTGGGGAGATAAGAGAGGCAGCCGCTCGATTCCAAAGGAATACCTCGATACATTTGTCGTTTGTTAACGTTGGAAGCGCACATGCACGGGTGGAGGAGGTGGGCCCGAAAGGGTTCACGGGTCGGGCCGTGCATAAATCTAGCGGGAATGCAGTCGATTCCCTTCCCTCGCCCCACGCGTTCCTTCGATTTCTCGACTCTTTACTCTCCTTTTGTGTTCCGAGCGAGCTCCCGCTGCTCCTACGCTGGAGATTTTTGGATGCTTTGAGATTTTTCGGCCGATCTCCGGGCGCGGTTTTTGGGGGGGGGGGAGCTGGGAAAGTGCTCGGGCTACATGTGTTGGACTACCGCGTGGACGTCGTTCCTTATCAGATTAGCAAATACACTCCCTACCTCTGGTATTCGAGTCGTTCCCGATTGATATTTCAAAAGGATTTATTTCGTCTTTTCGCAGGAGAAGCGAAAGAAAAAAGATCACGAAGTATGATTGCGCGCGACATCGATAACACTGTGTTGTAACCTATTGTTCGAGGCCCGAGCCCGAATTCCCCGACCATTAAGCCATATTCCGGTAACACGCCGCGTACACATTAATAATAATATACGTCGATCAGGGAGTCGCGATACAAGGAGAAGACATCGTTCTCCTCCACGCAGACAGATATAGTCGTCGGGAGTCTCTCGGTAACCCTCGAGCCATATACACCACTACCAGCGGCGTCAAGCAGCTTCGGAGCGGATCATCGGAAGCCGTGAACTGCTATACCTATGTGCACACAAAACACGAGATCGTAACGCCTCGCTCGTCGAGCGGTTCCTGAATATAATATGCTCTCATTGTAAGGCTGAAAAAAAAAAAAAAAAGAAGAAGAAAAAGAACCTTCCCGAGGAGCTGCTTCGACTTTGATTTTTCTTTTTCTCCATCGTTATGGACTTATTTATGCATTTTTGCGAGAGTAACCCGTAATTACGAGAGCTCGTGCTTCCTTTGACGTTTTTCAGACAACCATCGGGTCTTACCATACGGATGGTCGTTGATCTCGGGGTTTCCACATTTTTTAAATCCTTTGTTAAATTTTAACGTAACACGTTATAACTGTAATGCAGAAGATAATGATTATGCGATCCAACTTGTGTATTCGATTATCAGAAGTTGCACGGTTGGGTATAGATGTAAATATCGTCATAAAAATAAGAAAACGAAATACAATACAAATACAACACCCACGAGTCACGAGAACACACGAGCTATTCCTTTGGTATACGTGTTTTTAATAAAATGCACAAAAGTCTTGAGTTTCAGCCAACATAATGATAATCATATGAAGACAGATGTTGGGTCAAGATGTGCATGTATAAATAAATATATGCTTCTGTGAGGATCGCCCGGAGCGAGTTTTATTTTTTTGGTAAAACACCAATAATTGGCCGAGGTATACGCACTGCTGCTTTTAGCTTATCGCTCCCAGGCCACACCTGTCTTTTCTGACTCCCTTCACATCGCAATGTCGTACTGTACACGATATTCATATACAAATGCAACGACGAATCGGCCCCCTCTTTCATCGACCAGTTAAATTTAATCTTTTACTTTTTGTATACTTGTAAGGGATTTTATCGCTAGTGTCCTTTTAGTTTGGACGAATGGATAAGGACGATATTGATATCCACGAGGCGATAAGCAAACTCGCGGGCAAACGCTACTTTACATATTCATAAAAAATTGCATATAGACACGACATTCAACCATATGTACACGGATTGTTTGTTCGCCTCTGACAATTTGTTTTTTCGATGTCATCTCAGCAATTACTTTTCGACATGACACCTACAATGCCACTTTGACTTTCTTTGTTGCAAACAAGAAATATTGTAGACAAGGGAAAAAGTCTTAATTTGTAATCAATTCACCGTGAAGTGCTTGTATCATTGGCATCCTCGTAAACTAACAAAACAAGCTCTTCAGCGTCACCTATAGTATTTGAGAGATAAAAGAGGCTCTAGTTCGTCGTAACGCGAGTTACCTCGGGACAAAAGAAATGTACAGCGAAGAAGAAGAAGACACACGTTGGGAAGGTGGGGGGGGGAGGTAAAATGGTAGACGTTTGTCCTTCGAAGGGTAGAAAAGGGCAAAGATCGCGCGAACGAGCCAATTTTCTCGAAACTTGCCTCCATTGCCGTTCCTCCTCCTTTTCCTCGACTGACAGTCAAGTCCGAAGCTCTCTCTCTCTCTCGTATACTGTTGGGTAAGCAATTTTCTTATCGGGTCCGTCATTTCCGGTCATTCATCTCACGGCTTGTACCGAAGCGAGGGAGGGACATTGATTAAGGGGCGTCGCTTTAAGTTGCGAAATAGCACTGTGCTATCCACGGACTTTCTTCCTTGCACCCCCCCCCCCAGGTCCTTACCCTCCAACCCTCTGTAGAACCACCTTCCACCCGTTGTATATACCCTTTTGATTCAATTTACGAAGGTTCCCAGAGATGGCTGGCGATAAAAGAGTCAAACTGCAGGACTATACGTTTTTTTTTGTCAACCTCTACGTCTCTCGTTTTTTTTTCCTACTTTTCGGTCCTCTCCGTGTCTTTTTCGCTCTTTTCGCTTTTCTTTCGATTTCCTGGGTTTGATTGTCTCCGGCGATCCAATGGCTTGGTTAGACAATCGTATAATTAATTTATAGTAGCAGGTATAGGGGAGCTCTGCTTTCGATGAGATTTACAACTGAATTTATTTTATTTATTCAGCTGATTAATCAACGTAAGTATAAGAGAAAGCGTGACGTATTGTATGCCACTTAAGACGATGAGAAACAATATTTTTTCTAGCTATGAGCATAACTTTTCAAGATTCGTATTTTTCAATAACAACCTCGTTGCGACTGTCCTGGCAAACCGAACATTATCGTGCTCTCGATCAAATTAAGTTTTTTCTTCTCCTAAAACTTGCGAATCATTTATCTTCCACGAGTTAACTGTAAGAGAGAGGTATAGGATAAAAGACAACGTAGCACCATCGTCGATAACGAGGCTGCTGTCCAAGTGGTCGAAGATTTCATGATACTGAATGATATGTGTGTTTTACCACTTTGCTGTGAATTTTTTTTTTTTTATAAAACTCGTAATCACTCGCTACCACAGAAATCTGGGTCCAAACGACAGAGTTTCTATAGTAAGTGAGGGATCCACAAGATGGTTTTATACAAAGTTCTATGCGAAGGCACGGGCGACTCTTAAGTTTGCGATTTCGAAGTCTCTACCGCGCGACATTGTCCAAAAGTTGTTACAATCGACTGTTTTCCAGCTCACTTTGAACTTTACTTGAGATGAAGTGCGAGGGGTTTAACTATCCTTTTTAGTAAGCAATTCTCTCTGCACAAACTATTGTTTCGCCTTAAAGTTGAATAAATCCGTGCTGATAAACAATGGTAAATTGTTATATAAAATTTTATCACTTTCAAATAAACTTGCTCTTGAAAATCCCTCAAAAATTATGAGGGACACCGTAAATTTATTTACATATAGAATAAAATTATGCAGTAAATAGCATTACTCTGTACTTTAAAACCGAGAGATTGAAAGAAGCAAGTAATTTTCAGGGATTTTTATTTTTCGTTTTAATTTTGGTTGGCTCTTTAAATCAACCCTTAAATTTGAATCGAACATCCAGCCCTCATTTGTAATCGAATCGACAGAAAAATTTAATTATCACACAGCAAACAGATGGTCCCTTCTTAATTGGTGGGTAACGACGAATTAAACATCAAAAACCAAATTTCCCTTGTAAAACCAACGTAATTAAGTTCAGCGCATCAAAGCCAACTTTGTCACGTTGAGAGGAAAAAAGAAAAAAAAGAGAGGGAAAGACGGAGAAGCCGAAAAACTTTCTAATCCGGAGGAATCAAGCTGTTATTAAAAGCCGGGTACCCCGATTTCTTTACCCTTTGTATAAACTCAGCCGGCAGTCGCCTTCAAAAGGCGAGTCTAAGAAAAATAAAAGAGAAGAAGACTCGCCGAAGAAGCGTGGTAACTACTTAATTCCGTGAGTCGACGGAAGATCGGGTCTCTTCCTTTTCTAATACGAGGGAGAAAAGGGGGTGGAAAGAGCCTTTCTTGGAGGCATCGCGCTTTGCATCACAAAAGAACTGCGGGAAATTTCAATTTCGACTTCCGATGGGCTTTTCGCGCGACCATGTGCGCCGGCTTTTTACCATACCGATTTTCTATTTGTCGCCACCCTTCATAGACTCGCTTTTTTTAATATGTTTTATTGGCCTATTGAAGCGCAACGTCTTCGGGGTTTGTTTTTGTCGTAGTAATGAAAACTGGTTAGTGATAAAATAAATGCTTTACATGTTTTATTTTTGAAATATTTAGAAATGGGTAAGACAATAATTTATTTGTTGTAAATAATGAAATCAATGATTAAAAATTCTTGATTAAATAAAATTGTATCTTGAATAAAATAAGAATTTTTTCAAACAACAATGACTATAAATTAGCATTTAAGTACTAAGAATACCCCAAAGAATGCACAGCTCAAAACTATCAATCGTATTTTTCTAAAAACAGTATTCAAACAATTCAAACTAAAAAACTTCTAAATATTACTTAATCAAGTTGAATTAAGTAAAAATCAATAAGAATATCAATCATGCATAATTTCTTTAATTATAATATTCATATTAGTCGATAGTTGTGTTGAAAATCATTGAAAGTGTGAGTATTTGAATTCAAAATTTTATTGGTAATATTTTCTTCTAATACAATTATTAAATCATAGATCAGTAAACATAAAAATATTCACATTATTAAAGAGTATTAATAACTGTTTAAATACTGCCTAATTTCGTGTACTTTATTGGATGAATATTTTAAAAATAAAAAGGTCAACACACAATAAAGGAACTATTTTTACGAAAATTATAAGTAGTTCTCTATCATCAGTGATGCTTTTGAAAAAAAAATCACACAATGGTAATGAACAATTTCACACGTGTCGACAAACAAAGCTGTGGCGACAAATAAAAAGCGTAGCCTCGTGGTGTCATTTAAAAAAAAAGAAAATACATTAATGTCACAGTCACGAAGATCGCCAACGCAATTCGCGTCGTGCACACGCAATTTTTCGCACACCCCCATTAGTCAACTGCACGTCGTCCGCTCGGCTGTTAACACATATTTTCAGTCCCGTCGCCGTGTACACTTTTCATTCGCGCGATGCACTTTATCGAGCGCCACACTCACGCGAAAGGTTGAACTTTAAAAAGCTGCACCGGTAAAAAAAGAAAAAGAAAAAAAAAAAAAAAATGCGGCATGAAATTCAACGTTGCGCACGACAACTTTATACACTCGAAAAGTCGCGGCAGTCCGTGTCCGCTGTTGTAGTCGTGTACACCGCAAAACTCCTGGTAAAACAAACACCATTTTCATAATTACATACGTGTCCGTCGTTATACGTACACACGTATGAGTTTTCGCTCGTTCGCTATATGTATATAAATATACGAGTGGCCCAATGCACGCGAGGCCGCGGCTTCTGTAATATGCCGTTAAATATAATTTTACTAATTAAGCGCTGCGGGCCTTTGCTTCGTACTTTTTTTTTTTTTTTTTTTTTTTTTTTTTTTTAATTGGATCCGGAGGCGCGCGCGATCTCTCTTTTCTCCTTTCGCTCTTTCGCCCTGAATTTTAATTCCTACCAACAGCGACGCAAAAAGTAGCAAACGTATATGTATATGAATTTCGCACACACGCGCGAGCTTAAATCACATTGAAACGCGTATATGTGTATATTTCATTTGCACCCCCCTAAGGGTATATATGTTGGCCGTTGCAAATTAACTGAGTCATCTGCGGGATTGACGCGCGTGAGGAGAGGAAAAAAAGCAACTTGCACTTCCAGCTGTACGCGCGACTGCGTATATAATATATAAACTCATTTCGCTTGGTTTTAATCATTTTCGCGCCCACGTACGAGGCAGCCCTAATGAATTGCGAATTAGCACGATACTTGGGCGTTTTATTTGATACACCCTCTGTATCACGCAGTATGGGTGGATGGGGAGAGAAAAATAAAGGATCCTCGCGGAAAATTGTTTGTACAGTACGTGGAAGGGGGGGGGGGATTTTTTCGCGAGACAGGCGCGAGTGTGTGAAATTATTTCGTGATTAATTTTTCCGCCCGTCGTTGAAATGAAATATGAATTTTGACGAGGCTTTTCTTTACATGGAAACGGGTGAGCACGAGACTCAGGCGGATGAATGTGATTGCAAACGTAATAAACGTATCGGTATCGATGATCGGTTAATTACCATCGTGAAAGTCAAAGTATGGTCAACAAACGGATGACCTCGACAGCAAAGAAAAATTTACACTGGGCCAGCGACGCGTTAAAACAACGAAGGCGAGAGATAAAAAAAATATAGCTGATGAATCCCCTTGTCACATGTCGGTATATCTGAAGATTCCACCGAGTCGTGGCTGCGTTAACGTGAAATATTGTGGAGGTGAGAGAACGTCCCAAAGAGATCGACAGCCAAATAAAAAAAAAAAAAAACTGTATCAACTGTAATTTTGAAATTACCTGTTGATATAATATCTTCGATCAGCTGATGAACACTTATCGATAAACGGGTATGTCCCCGATTGTGTTCAACAGCAAAATGTGCGTCTGAAATGATAAAAGAAGGGCATTACGAGTTGAAACAAATTTCCCGTTGACTTATTAGCGAAATTCAATACGAGTGCCGATGCACGACGCACCCAATGCCCTCCCTTGCCGGATCTGAAGATTAAAAATGAAAGGCTCGAATTATCTGCGGCGTTCCCGTTACCTCGAGCTCTTTATCGCGAAGACGTGCAATCTGCCAAAAAAGGAAAGAAGACTCGCGAAATTTCAGCTTCTCCCCTTTTTGACATACTTTTCTTTCCGAAGCTTTTTCGACTTCTTCCTAATTGCTGTTTCGGCCCGATGTGGTAATCAACATGTATCCACCCATTATTTTGTACATAATCGAAACAGTGTTATTTTAATAGTTGCACGAGTCTAAAAAATCCCTTAAACAATTATTATTCTTTTTTTTTCTTTTTTTTTCTAAAGCCAACACAAAACGGAAAAAAAAAATGTAATGTACGCCTTTGGCTCGAGGAGAGCAAAACACACCAAGATTAAAAAAAAAA
>NW_019382712.1:983281-1018914 GCF_000648655.2 Copidosoma floridanum
AGATTTTTTTAGTTTTTATAAGTAACACGTCACTAATTGTAAGACATAATTATTACAAATTTTTGCAAATTGTTTTTATCACACATACGCCCCTTGAGGTGCCTTTGTTTATTACGGCACTGAGCGATGAGCTACCTAAATACCTGATTACTTTAAATTTAAATTCAGTTATATGAAAGTTGCCTCACAAGTGTTATCTGATCATAATATTTACAAAAAAAGACAAAAATCATTAATATGATCTGCATTTTTATTTTGATAATCTTTTTTATTCTAATTTATTATTATTCGATAAATAATTTCGACATATGGGAAAAAAAAAACATAATAATAATAATGGATTGTGGAGAGACATTTTTTAAACCTGTCTTCAGTAGAGATAAGAGCTACCCAACATATCAGGAAGGGGTACCGTTGGACGCAATCGACCGAAGAAAAGTCAGAAGCAAGTATATCATTTAAATGACCAAGGCAAACGTTTCAAAAAATTAACCGAAAAATTGATTTTTGAAAACAAGTTAAGTATAAAATTCTCGATCAGGATCGTTCATTTATTCCTGCCAACCAGAGATGGCCACCTCGGTGGTAAGTACATCAGCACCGCGCGGCTCTGCTGGCAACCCAGTACAGATAGCTCACGATATTATATATATATATATATATATATATATATATATATTTGCAACCCAAGCCGCGGTACATATACTTATACACACGAATACACAATAACACGCGCGCATGGATCGATAAGCGAGCGTATGATGCAGGGTGGCTACAACAGTGCAAGCCGTCTTGTAACAAGTGTTTGTATGTGCCGTACCGGTGCCGTCAAATTAATCGTATCGAAGAAAAACGTGGCTGGCGTGCCGCGATAATACAACGCTTCTATCATGCTCCCCCGTGTGCTCGTTTGACCGTCTTTGCTTTACACCATACATCCCTCATTCCCATGCAACGAACGCGGAGAGTACTTTCGATCGAGTAGCTTCATCGAGCTTCATCCCGATAGTTTTGGCTGCTTCTTTGGTTGCGGAAGTGATAGTAGTGGTGCCATTGTTGTGTATAGTGTGGGAGCCACGCATGCACTGCGCTCGCGGCGAATTAATCTCAAGAGAAGGTACAAGCTGCTACTCCCGGTGTGGGTGAACGGGCGTATGTGTGTGCGCGCAAGCGTGGGCTCGTGTTGTGGACACACGGGGGATTTTAAATTTGTGCGCTGGATTGTCACGTAGACTCATTTTTTGAGATCTATTTTGCCACACTGTCTAGCTGAGTTTCAAAAGGTACCTATGCAGTCAATGTAACGTATTAATGTAACACATTTTTTCTTTTTTTTCCTCAAAGTTTAACAAGGTGTTGTTGTGGCACTGCAAACTAAAATGTTATAACGTACCACACGGAAGAGAAATTGATTAAAACATTCGCTGCAGATAATAATTTAATAGCCACTATCTACTTCTTTTTTGCAATAATTTAACATTTAAAAATTCATACTGATGTTATTGCAGCCAACGAAAAATTTCATTAAAAAAAAAATTACATTAGAAGTAAATATTGGCTTTTGTTAATAGTTGAACACGTTCGAGAGCACGATATACGCCACGTAAATAATTTTGACCTGAATTTTGATTCAATTCAAGGCAATATCGTAGCACAAATAGTGTTACATGACGACAACGAAGTAAAATACGGCGATGTTTACTGAAATACTGTTTTCAAATTTTTTTTTTTTTATTAATTATTTAATTTTTTTCACTATACATCGCAACCATTCCATCTTATTTAATAATATTTAATTTTCTCTACATAAAAACATCAAATTATTCATTATGTATTTGAATATGAACAAATCTTGTTTTTAAAAATATTTTGATGATATAACTGTAATTTATTATGAAGAGATCGGTATTTCCTATTTTTTACCAAGGAAAAACAATTCTTCGTTTTAAAGTAGGAAAATTGAACTAGATATTACGTAAAATCTGTAAAATCGATGCAGAGAAGATTATGAAAGAGAGATGATTTCATAATAGAAAATAAGTAAGGCTGTTGAGACAGGGAAATATTAAAATTGGTTTTCTATTGAAATAATAAACAAAACCGAACAAAAAACTAACTTGGTTGTGAATGAATGGTAGGCAATAAAATTCTAAATTCTGTGGTTCAACTATTGGATTCGCAATCAAAAAATTTTCTTTACTCATCTAGTGTTATGTGAAAAAAATCACCGTTGCTTGTTTATTGCAGAAGTGAAAAAGATATAGTTGTTTTCGAATGAATAAATATTTAATCAATGTGATTTTTGTTAAAGTAATTCAATGTATAAGAAAATAAAGAAATTGTGCTAATTTATTTAAAGTTTGAGAAATATATGCAACAATGTATTTATACTTAGCTTTTTGGTATGCTACTCCAATACTTGTTATTAAAAAACAGTTGTATTAGTCTCAATTGTATGTGAATTATAGTTTTTTTTTCTTCTTCTGCAAAGATAAAGAGATGATTTAAAATATAAAAACTATGGTTTGGTTATAATTTCCATGTGTGCACAAAGTTCCGTGGGCATGGTAATTATAATTGATTGAACGAGTTACAGCTTATCTTGTGCTCAATAACTAATTGACTTAGATAACCTTTTGCCTGTTAAATTCTGATTTAAAAATATTTAACTTGATTTCATTACGAGCGATCCTTCAAAATGTTTAACTTGACTAGACAAAGATAAACGTTAAGACAGTTACGGAGTATGGCCATAAATAAAAAAATGACTGGATGTTGATAAAATTTGCTTGATCAAAAACTAGTCGGGTGCAGTGTGGAAACAAAGCCACCCACGGAATTCGAGATGAACAGAATCTCAAATTTACCAAATGTGGTCAAATTACGTGTATTTGTACGTTGATAGAAATGATCACTTGTAGAAAACGAATGATTAGCAATAACAAAAATTTGAGATTAACTAAATAATACAAGAAAGTTAGTTTTAATTTCATTTGGGTCAATTAAACATGCTAAAATCCACATCAATTTATAGTTAAAGAGCGGATTAAACTGCAAATGATTCTTTCTATTGGTGTACAAAACATACGTGAATAAATGCTGGCGGTATAGGTACTACTCAAAACTAAAAATAAAAAGCACACCTGTGGAGCAATAGTGCAAACAACTTTTTGAATAATAGAAGTGTAGCACTTGAAAAAAAAAACTTTTTATTTTACAGCCACGATGACACAAGAACAGAATGGCATTAAAGAAATGCAACAGACAGTGGACACGGTGTCGGTGCTGAAACCTGACGAGAGGCAGAGAAGCAGACTTGATGTCCTCGCATCGCACTTCAGGTCACGTTTTAATCGCGAGCCTTCGTTTTTCGTTCGAGTACCTGGCCGGTAAGGATTTTTTTTTTTTTTTTTTTTTTCCTCAACAAGTAAGTAGTACGTTTATTTGTTTGTGCGTGGATTTTTCAGCTTTAAAAGTACAATCATATAGTTATAGTAACACATTTTAGAGACAACTTTGTTTCTTGCTTATCCACTACGCGAGATAAGATAGCGCTTACATAATTCACTTTGTCACTTGTTTGCTGACTTTGCTGCGTCTCTTGTTAAGGATGAGAAAATTGTACGTTACATTTATAAAAAGCAAAAGTTTAAAGAATATCGCAGACTGCCTGAGTTGTAGTTTTTATTTACATATTTCAAAAGAATAAATAACGCGGGAAAAACTGGCTCTAAGAATAGAGACGTTGAATTTGTAAATTAGCATTTTGTCGTGTATTGTCAAAGTAAAAATTATTTATTTTCATACACAGACGTTGATGGTTACAGAAGAGTAAATGTTATTTTCTAATGTCTGTCAGTCTATTAAAAAAACGTAAAACTTAAAGATCATAAGTATAAAACTTTTGGTAATGTAACAATAGTTACTTTGTTATGAAAAAAATATTTTACCCGTTTTCTTATCCAAAAAAAAAAAAAAAAAAAAAATTGAATACACTAATAATTGTAAGGTGGTTCCGTTTAGTTATTTATGCACTTGATCTTTAATAATATTATCTCAATCGAAAATAGAAATAAACAAATTTTCAAGCATTTTATTAGTGATATCAACAAACTTTTTTTCGCGTTGCACGTACATACACAGGGTCAACCTGATAGGCGAACATATCGACTATTGCGGCTACTCGGTTTGCCCAATGGCGATCGAGCAGGACATCCTCGTGGCCGTATGCAAATCCGAAGACGATAATGCCCTCCAACTCACAAACGTCGACGACAAATACCAGGATTATCGGCACGACGCGCTTCAAGAAATAAGGTATGCATGTAACTTGTGAAACCGCCATTGACCAAGAGAATGTCTTTTCTTCACATTTTCACAATCATAGTTTATACAATACAATAACAGTTGTATTCTTAAATCAATATTATACACCGCATCTTAGCTGTATGGAAACGAATTTCCAATAAACTCGGTGCGCAATCTCAGTTTTCAATTTTAAAATCAAGCCCAAACTTTTAGCCGTATCTCTGTTGCCAACGGCCGAGCTTTCGTAAATTACCAGAGTGCGCGAGTCAACACGCGCAAAGAGAAACAAAATTGAAAATTCCAGCACACGGCTGCGCGCACAAATGAAGTAGCAAGCATTTACCAATTAAGAAAGCTCGTCTTGCCCTCGACTCGGATGTAGTCCGACCCCCCCCCCCCGTGTACTCTCCCACTTCCGCATTTGCGTGGAGACATTAATAAAGAGCAGCCGGCTTCTTTTTCCCATGCAACAGCAAAAAATCAGATCAAATGCTTTTTCCAACTGAGCGTAAAGTAAGAAGTTTCAAGCTACTTTCAATTTTCTAGCGTGGGGCACTTTTTTTAATAAAAAAAAAAAAAAACTTGTTCAAGCTCTCTCCTTACACTCCTTCTATTATACTCTGTAGCTGTTGGCTGGAAAAAATGAGGGAAACGAAAAGATTTTGAGCCTGAATTATTATGCAAACATCACACAAACGCGTTTGCCGCTTTTGTATCCAAGGTTGCAAAGAAAAAATCATCCCATGCATTCTTTTTATCATCCTTAATTAACAAAATACATTCCCAGATAACGGATCCCTTAAAACCCCTTTTTTTTCAATGACTTTGGGAGTAAGCACCAACATTATTTATTTCCAATTATTTCATTCAGTTCTTCGTTTTCTTCATAAACACCCAACATAAATATTTATTCTTTTCTCCGAAGGCGCACTCTTTAGTAAATACATAAGTAGAGCTTCAACCTCCACTGAAAGCATACCTATAAACTTTCTGGTGTCAGTCCAGCTTTTGCTTATTTTTTAACAAACTCGGCACCCTTTAAAAATTGCAAAAAATGAACGTCGATGTATATTATTCACTACATGATAGTTAATTGCGCTCGTTGTATACAAGGCGAAACAAAATAATGAACCAATTGGAGAGTAAGCTTTGCGCGCAAGTGACTTTTATGCTCGGCGTAAGTGCGCATCTGGCGCGAAGCAAACGGTAGATGATATTACACGGAAAATTTCGGCCCATTCAGAGATCTGCATCTAAACGAGGACGGTCTCGGGCCTACTTGGCACAAGTACTACCTGTGCGGCATCAAAGGCGCCCTGGAAGTCATCCCCGAGGAGAAGCAGCCCCGAGGGATCCTCGCGGCCGTCTGGGGTAACGTGCCTCCTAATGCGGGGCTCTCCAGCTCCAGCGCCCTCGTATCCGCAGCTCTGCTCGCTACGGTACACGCTAGCCAGGTAACTCTCGACATGCACACACTTTTTACACTCTACGAAAGATACAAAGAGGCGGATCAGGTGCGACAGCACAATTGTAAGTAAAAATAATACGAGCAAGAAAGAAAAAGCCTATCAGCTCGGGATGCCATTAATCAGGACAGGTGCGCGCGTCATATCGGACTCAAAGGGCGAACGAACGAGTTTCGATTACTCAGACGCGACGGTGCATCAATCTCTTTCGCGCAGCAAAGTTTTCTTCTTCTTCGAGGCAGAGGAGAGCCTATCCTGTATGGTCGAGCTCTCTAAATCGCACTATACATCACAGCTCGCGCTCAACGTAATTCTCGGCCGAGCGGAGAGAAAAAAAAAAAAAAAAAACAATTTGCGCTACGCAGCTGGTTATCGTGAGATATGAGATACCCTGGACTCGGTGAACTGCAATTTGTACGGGGATGCTCGAGAATCGTAAAGTAGGAGCTTCTAACTAGTACTCGAGTTATCTCGTCCGCATGTTGTAATGTAATGCGCAAAAGTTTGGATGACCGAGCGCGTGGTGTAATGTACGTTATTTTTAGATGCCTTATTTAACGAATAAGCTAATTGTCTTTTGAAAAATAAATGCATTTTTTGACGAATACAGTATGAAATCCGTTTAACCATTGGACTTGTAAACCTATTGGTTATTCTCAAAGGAACGAGTTTTAATTAACAAATTTAATTACCGTGAGGTCGTTGCGAACGAATTATAACTAAACGCTAAACTTTGTTAAACTTCAAGGGGATCCGAACGATATCGATTCCAATACTTGGCCAATCGCTCAATCGGCTAATTACGAAACTCGGACGCGACGTTCTTCTGACTTGATTGGATAATTGCATACTGATTTGTCTGGTTCACTTGGTTAAATGGTCGAGAGATTTTGTACTTGAGATTTGAGTAAAATTACACAAGAGTACATGTATTAAACAATACAAGGAATAATTATACTTTTATCAAATTTGGATCAAATTTTGAAACTAATACTTGTAGGCAAGGCAATGCGGATATTGTTTTAACATTTTTATGGGCCATAGCATACCATGTCAAAAGAGGACATGGCTACAGTAAGTGCCAGAGCAGAGAGGTACATTGGAACTCAGGGAGGTGGAATGGACCAGGCAATTGCATTTCTTGGAAAAACTGGTTAGATTGTTTCTTTTGGTTTATAAAAAAATTTTTACTTTAAATGACCATTGGAAAATATTAAATTATAACGTAAAACAATGTACTATTGCACTGTACGTTGAATTTTATTTTATCAAAGAAATTTTTGAAGGATCGGCAAAATTGATCGAATTCAATCCATTGCGGAGCTACGACGTAAGCCTTCCAGAAGGCGCGGTTTTCGTTATTGCGCACAGTCTGGTTGACCACAACAAAGCCGCCACGTCGGATTACAACACAAGGGTCTTGGAGTGCCGACTTGCAGCTCAGGTATTACGGAACCTCAAAGAATACCATTTGTTATTTATCGGATCTGGCTTCATCTAAAAGAAATTTCAGTCGATTATTGGAATAAAAATAACGGATTAAAATCCTTTTATTACTATTTATTTTTTAAACGATCTTATAGAAACGGTAGATCGATCGTAATTTAAAAGTAATAAATGTCTATTCGTATTTTTTAAATTTCTTGCCATGAATATTGTTATTACTATTGAAAAACTAACAAAACATAAAATTTTTTTAAATATTTTAAACGAATTGTTTATTTTAAAACTAATATCAGTATGTCACATTACAATTTTATATTGCTTTTAAATTATATTTAATTCCAACCCAGATCATAGCTAAAAAAATGGGTATCGACTGGCATCAGGTGCAAAAGTTAATTGACGTACAAGAACTTTTGAAGAAAAATCTAGAGGACATGTCTACAATCGTAATGAAGGAACTTCACGAGGAACCGTATGATTGTGAAGAGGTACTTTGTTCATTGTACCACATGAGTTGATTAGTTATCAATAAAATCGGATTAAGCTTTAATTTTTCACTTCCTCAAAAAATAGATGGTTTGTCGCCTATTTAGCAAACCTAAAATTAAATTGGAAATATTTTTATTCACTCTGGCTTTTGTTATAATCAAAAAGAGAAATTATTACAATAAGTTTTTAGATGGGGTTTTTCAAAATTTTTTTGAGCAAAATAAAAGCCATAATAATAAAAAGCACTTTTTCAGCTGAACCTTCAACGATTGAAATGATCCAATATTATATTTTTAGATAAATCAAATACTGGAAACAACGCCAGAAGAATTAAAATCAATATCAAACGTAACATACGATCCTACACGAAGGCTAAAACTGAAACAAAGGGCTCTTCACGTTTTTCAAGGTAAATAACGAAAAACTGCTCTAACTGACAAAGTGTAATTTTAATGAACTATTTTTTATCAAATTTGAGTAACAAATTTACAAACACAACCTTTTTGGTACCATATCGCAATAATTTTTTGTGAACAAAACCGGAAGATCTCAAATTTGCCATCATAAGCCCCGGAATATATTAGAAATTTTTTGTTTACGTAGAAAAAAAATGTACCTAAAGGGCTCTTATTTTACGCGGTTTTGTCAAAAAAAAAAAGAAAATAACAGTATGCATTTCACACAGTTTTAAACATCATTTTAGAAAATAGTAAAATTTTGACTATCACATGATTAATTAAGAATCACTTACAAATAGTTTTAACGGTAAAATATTTTACTGACTACTCATGTATTTTACTAGAATTATTTCACAACGTGTTATGATAATAAATTTTGAAAGCACAATTTGAGAGTCAATAATTAATCAACTTATCGCAATTAAATTTTGATATTCCAACAGAAGCAGAAAGAGTCGCGGCTTTTCAGACGGTATGTCAACGTAAGGATATGGAAGAGCTAGCTAGAATGAGCCAATTAGGCCGCCTAATGTCCAGCAGCCACTCGAGTTTACAAAACCTTTATGAGTGCAGCCATCCGAGAATTGACGCGCTTGTGACAGCAGCTATTGATTCCGGAGCTTTGGGTGCTAGATTAACAGGAGCAGGGTATGTGTGTATAATTGTTGTCATTTGACTCCAATTTTATATTCATACAATAAATGAGGGATTGGTTTCGTTTCATTTACTAAGTAATAAATAATTTATGCAATCTCTTACGTAATTATTATGATGATTAAACTTTACCAAAAGTTTATCATTACCAATTGATAGTTTATAAATAATTTTCACAGCAAAGTAAGCGAAGCGTACATTTACGTGTGACTCAAAAACCCGAATCTCTATAGTAATCAGGGTTATGTCGATTTACTCAATTAATACATCAAAGTTAGAATCATACGTAACTTTAGTATCACATTTATGCAAGTAAATGCCGTCTGCTGAATTTATATAAATAAAACCAATTGTAGTATTTATGCATATTATATTTAATGAGACTCTACTTGGAATCGTTATGTCTAAAAATAATGAGTACTCAACGGAAAAAAAAAAAAATAATAATAATAATACTCAAACAAGATTCTTTTGAACTTCTGAATTTCTTCTGAAACTGAGTATCATGTTTGCATATGTTTTTACAAAAAAAATTTAAAAAGCGAGTTTTTTTCATTTAATTTTTTTAACCTTCTTAACATAAGAATTTAAAAACAATTTTGGAAACATGTTTAATGATAATCCATAAACTCACGCAATTATTTCTTTTACAAGATCCTCTGAATTGGTTAAAAAATATTCGTAGCCGTTCTTAAAGAAAATAAATTTACACAATTACAGCACTTTTGTTTATAGCATATCAAAAAAAACATAACTGTTGGAATAAAAAAATAAATTATTTAATATTTTTCTTTCTAATTCACAGTTGGGGTGGATGTATCATCGCAATTGTCTCAAATGAAAACGTCGAGGAGTTCGTCAATAGATTAAAAAAGGAATTCTACCAGAACGACGAGAGAGCTAACAGTCTAAATTTATCAAGTTATGTCTTTCAGACCGAACCTAAACAAGGAGCTGCTATTTATTGCTCTTTATGATAAAAGAAAAATGTGTTTATAATACAATAATGTAAGCAAAAATTTTTTAGAATTATGGTGGAAAAAAAAATGATTCATTACAAAATCTGTATGATGTAAATTACATAAATTATGTTAAATAAAAAATTTTTCCTCAGAAGAATTTTACTTTGAATTAACAAATAAAAAAAATATTATGGTTAAATCAATTAAGGTACAATATTCATACTTCCATGGGTGGATGTAGCTAAATAATCAAAATTCAAAGCTACACGATTTCTATGATTGCTTTTTTTGTTCATAATACTTTTAGTACAATATTGCATGGTCCAAGCTGACTGTCTATACTTTCGGTGCTTCGTCGTGCAATGTGACGTTATGGGTGAAAATTGGCAGTTTTAATATTACTTAGTCTTTTTATTTCAGTGGTGACTCGGTATAAATAAAAATAAAAATTTATAAAAATTTGGTTTGTAAAAATAATATGTCGGAGACTTAGATTTTGAAAAAATTAAATGAAAAGTCATTTCTAATTTTTGCATTTGTAGGTGTCATTATGCGAGTTCTAATATTTATTTTTAAGATATTTTACAATTTTTTGAGATTTTTTTAGTTTTTATAAGTAACACGTCACTAATTGTAAGACATAATTATTACAAATTTTTGCAAATTGTTTTTATCACACATACGCCCCTTGAGGTGCCTTTGTTTATTACGGCACTGAGCGATGAGCTACCTAAATACCTGATTACTTTAAATTTAAATTCAGTTATATGAAAGTTGCCTCACAAGTGTTATCTGATCATAATATTTACAAAAAAAGACAAAAATCATTAATATGATCTGCATTTTTATTTTGATAATCTTTTTTATTCTAATTTATTATTATTCGATAAATAATTTCGACATATGGGAAAAAAAAAACATAATGGGACCCAAACCAATTCCTCTCTTTGGCAACTTCAAGGATGTGATTCTCGGCAAAGTGCATATGGCAGATTTTATACAAGATATATATCATCAATTTGCGTCCGAACCAGTAGTAGGACTTTTTGCCAGCAACATTCCTATTCTATTGGTGAAAGATCCAGAAATCATACAAGTAAATTCGCATTAAATAAATCATTTTTTTTTTTTTTTTTTTTTTTGTATTTTCAACAAATTTTGAAGAAAATCAAATATATCAAGAACAAAAAAAGGGGGTAATGTAAAGCTCAGTTTATAAATTTTGTATAAATTTATTCCTGCTTCAGGAAGTTTTAGTAAAAGGTTTTTCAAACTTCAGTGATCGAGGTTTCACACATCATGGTGATGTCGATTCATTATCTCAGCACTTGTTGTATATGACAGTGGATAAATGGAAACCAATGAGACAAAAACTTTCTCCAGTTTTTACATCGACAAAATTAAAAGAGATGTTTTATTCAATATCCGCATGTGCTGATAATTTTTCTGCCTATACAAGAAATTTGGTTAAAAAAAATGAGATTGTTGATTGTTTTACACTTACCCGCAAGTATGCTATTGATGTAATAGGTATTTGTGCATTCGGACTTGAAACTAAAATACTGTCACAAGAAAAAACTGAGTTTGAACGCGTAAGTGAAATGATATTTGAAAATAGCGTGAAAAACACATTGAAGCGCCTTATTAGATTTTGTCCCAATTGGATTAAAAAATTAACGAAACCTGTCATTACAAATCACGAGGTAGTTAATTTTTTCATGTCCTTGATAGAAAAAAATATTGCATTCAGAAATACGAATAATTTACGGAGAAATGACCTTGTTGATATATTAATGGATATTAAAAATCATCCAGAAAAAATTGGAGAAAAAGGTAAGACACCACCATATTACGTTTATAATTCAAGTTCTGTTGAAAATTTTTATCTTTCATTTTTAGTACGTAAAATTAAAAATAACCGATGTTGTGACGAAATATCACCACATAATTGATTTAATTTTTAAACACGATATGTATGTACTGCAGCTGAACAAATATTTGTAACAAAGTATAATATTCGTAGCTTTTTCAACTGGAATTATTTGCCCTTCATGCCTTATGAGCCATACAAAAGCTTTGAATTAATATTATAATGCAGCAAGTAACATAAACATTATTTTTTAGAAGCGACATTGGCATTGTTGACTTCTCAAGCGTATGTATTTTTCGCTGCAGGATTTGATACTACATCTAGTACAATAACTCATGCACTGTATGAGGTGGCATTAAATCAAAACATACAAAATCAACTGAGAACTGAAATTTGTACAACTATACAGAAATACTCTGGAAATCTTAATTACGATGTAATCTATCACATGAAATATTTAGATCAAGTACTAAAAGGTAAAAAAATTTTTAAGAGTAAACAAAACATATAAGTTTTGTTCAAATTTGATAGTACTAAACTTTATTAGTACAAAAAAATGTTTGGTTTTAGAAACATTGAGAAAATATCCACCTGGATACTTTACTGGAAGAAGAGCAATAGATGATTATACATTTAAAAGGACTAAAATTACAGTTAGACGAGACATAAGAGTTTTAGTTCCGATTCATGCAATACATAATGATCCAAATAATTATCCCGAACCGGATAAATTTGATCCAGAAAGATTTACCGAGGAAGCGGAAAAAATGAGACATCCAATGACTTTTTTGCCATTTGGCGCTGGTCCACGATACTGTATTGGTAAATAAGTTTATTGAATTTTGAAAGATTTTTTAATAAATCCATTTTTTTTTAATTTTTAATAAGTTGTATAAACTAAAATAATACACTTATTTTTTAAACTATTTTTAGGAAAGAGATTTGCCTTTATCTCAACGAAAATAGCCATTGCAAGGATTATAAGTAGATTTAAATTTGAGGTTTGTGATAAAACGTGTATTCCTTACGAAAAAAGAATTGGGAAATTTCTTCTTTCCCCAAAAGGTGGACTATTTTTAAAAGTTACTGAATTACAATATGATCACCAAAGTAGCGTAAATATGTAATTCATAATATGTGGAATATACTGTAGCAATGTACGTACGAGTTTTAAAACTCTTATTAACCGTAGTTTAAGAAAACCAAAGTACACACTGAGGCATAAGTTTAAGAATAAATATAATTTTTTATGTTATAAAAATCTTCAAAAAGACATTAAAATCACCCAATGCTGAAATTCCAAAAGACCGAATGCTCTAAAAATGGATTCATCATTCACTACAGGTGGCTAGCGAGCATTCAGTTATCGCTTCACCGATCTAAACAAAGCTCCGTGAAAATGCTACGCTTCGTTATCACGCGTATCTTAAATGAGAAAAAGTCCTCTAGCAAAGCGCATCCCATATATCAACCACACACAGTAAACGCTGAAATAGCAAAAACGGAGGACGCAAGAAAAAAAAAAAAAAAAAGAAAAAAAAGTGGCACAGCGCAAAGGAAAAGCGGAAGCCGAACCCTCGGATTTTCTCCGCACGCTCAACGGCGCAGGCGTACGGAAACAGTGGCAAAACTCGCGCGCCGGCAGTAAAAGCTCAGTCGGCTCCTGAGCGCCCGCGAGCTTGCGTCGGTCGGGACGCTCACGTTTGCTCGTACACCCATGAGGGAACAACAATGCGTTTCACGGTGTTCGAGATAGAAACCGATATGCTACGGAGCTTTGTCACGATGGCTAGGATAACTAAGACAGATTGACCGTAACGATGTAAATCAGAACTTGTTGATTCGTACAGGATGAGGTTTCGGGAGAAAGTTGCACCAAGTGAAACACGTCCGCAAAGTTCAAACGTAATATGTTATTTCATAAATGTCACAATTACTCAACATCTCGATGCAACTAAATAAAATTTTTTCAAATCTCTATACTGTAACGTGCCTAAATAATTTGAAAGCGAGGTTTTTAATTTTTTTTTTTTTTTTTTTTTTTTCAAGTAAATCGGCAAATTTCTCTTGGAGTTCATGTATTTTTTCGAAAAGACCTCGGAATGAAATTTTTCAAGCTCACTCGCACAAACGCTTGACCGCGGTAGGAAAAAAAAAATTAGATACATCCTTCGATGTTTAAAAAATGACAAGTAAGAAGAGCTGTGCGTTCTAGCTAGTCGGCAGACGAAGAGCATGGCAATCATGCAGTCCTGTTGCTGTTGGCGGTCGGTTCGCCACGGCAGTTTTGCATGCGCTGTTTACTCAGTGGTAAGTGTTGGTGTTTTATTTAATCGAGTTTGTACTCGCATGATTTTACGCATGGTGTTATAAATAGCCGCTTGGAATGTAGCTTGTTGAAAAAAAAAAAAAAAACTCGAACTTGCATTTAACTAAACAGCAAAGTTCGGGGGGATTGGTTTAAAAATTTATCGCAGCGCGGAAGTTACACCTACTCCAGAAAGGCTGATCGCGAGAGTTCGATCGCGAACTTTCGAGTGGGTAAATAAGGGAAACGTCCCTGCGCTCTCACGTGCGTTTGCCGCTGTACTTTGCGAATTGTAAATGAACGGTTACCTTGCGCTTTATTTGCTTAACTGCTGCTTCCACATCCACGGACGAGCAGCGGCAAAACTTTTAGATTTTCAATTCTGCTTGATTTATAGCGTATAGCATGGGTTTGGTCGTGATTGGACAGTCTCTTTTTTTTTTTTAGTACTGTATACAATTATTACTCACGTACTAAAATTTTCTATACGCAAGAATGTATTTTCAGCATCGCACCTCTTTACTAAGCAAGTTTAATTGAATTGTTATATATGATGTATTACGTTTGTGAGTGATACATTTTCACTTTTTGTATCCATTTGTTTTAATTTTAAAATAATCATTATTAATGCTCTATGTTTGAAAGTATCTAAACTAGAAAAAAAAAAAAACACCTTTGATGTAACTCTAATTTTAAAATTTCAGAAAATCGTTGTTTTAATTTCACCTGTTTTTGTAAATAAGTTTTTGTCGTTAATATTTTACTAAAAAAATAAAATAAGTAAATAAATAAATGAAGCTCCTCAACTATAATTCTGTTTCGTGCGTGAATAAGAAAAAACTATAAAGAGAATTACGCTTTCCATTCTAGAGATACAAAAAAGGATAGATGAGTAACGTCAAAGTCATTAAAGCCGAAGTCAAAGGCATATGAATTCAATGTATACGCTTATAATCAAATTTCGTTGAAGATGTTCGCATAGAAAATAGAGCTTGCATATGAGGTACTTGTATAAATAATACTAACAGTTGTAAAGATAATTTAATCCACCCAAAAAAGTCAAGACAAGTGATAATATTTTAAAAACCAAAGTTATAAAACTACTTAACCACCCAAGTTTACGTTAAATCAAATTGCAACGTGCGTAGCTCTGAATGATCGACAGGATGTTTGCTTCAACAATTTAATAGCTGCAAAAACCACAATACCTACATAAAAAACAAACAATCAAACGTTATCAACTAATGTTGAAAATATAAAATCATTTATTAATTTTTTGTTTCATTTCGTTCCCATGTTTTCCCAACGACTTCCCATTTTCACTGCACGACGGACCACGAATACCAAATAAACACCAGTTATACTAAGCTTTAACAGAGTCTAAGAAAAAAAAAAAAAAAAAAAAAAAAAAAAAACACCCATTGCAACTTCATCAGATGAAAAATCATCTTTCAAGAAAAAAAAAAAAAAAAAAAAAAAAAGTTATTCGCGAGGACACCCGCGATGCAATGAATAAAATAAATACATCAGCAGCGATGAAACCCGATAGGTGTAATAATCAACTCATTTAATTTCAAAGCTCCCGACGATGCGGGCAGTCATCCTTAAACCCATAGGATCGCTGCCCGAGCGTCTCCTGCAAGCTCAATGAGCTTCGCGCCACCGTATAATTCACTGGCACTCTCCGAGCGACACGTCACGCCGCGTGTATATACATAGCGGCATCGGAGCGCAGAGAAAAACCTGAGAGGAAGCAAAACGCGAAAGCCGCGGCACTCGAGCCGCCCCGACCTAAAACGCCTCCCCCCTCCAAGGAATATTATTCCGCACACGGAGCGAATTTTCTTCCCTCGCACTGTAAAAAATTTTTCCGTACAGCTGGGCACGGCCGATGTCCTCCTGTCACACGCATGTACCCCATGTAATGTACGCGCCTGAAATTTTCAAGCTCGTACGTTTCGTGACTCGAGAAACCAAAGTGCGCCCGGCCATGCAGCTGAAAGTTTTTCATGTATTTTATTACCTCCTTTGCTTCGGTACGTATAGGTAAGATCTCGTAGAGTCCCTGAATAAAATCCGAGGGCTCAAAAAGTAGTGTCAATTAACAACCCGATGACAAATCATTTTTGTTCAAAATGAGTAGATTACATTTGGAGCCAACGTGTACTCTCGGATCGGTTTGATTCTTGGCGACAAATCGCGTGTGGAAGGAGGTTTGAATCAGAAATTAATCGATTTCCTGTAGCATCGAATTAATGTGCAGCCAAGCGGCGAAATCGCGCGTCCAAAAATAAATACTCCGCAAAACCGAAGCGACGGAGGTGGTAAAACTCGAGTTCTACAAGCAGCACTTTACATTTCACACATAAAAGCGCGATAAAATCCCCGACGACAACAACAACAGCCTTTTTCAACCGGTATTCTGCGGAGCAAACGCACTCAGCTCCAAGTGCAATAAATGCGGGTGAAGGTAAGCTCTCGTCTCTTCGGGGGGCAAGTTGGTTGTCTGGCTGTCAATTTAATCGACGGTGCAACGGAGACCTACATTTACTCTTTTGTGGGACGTGAAAAGCCATCTCTTTATTTTGCCTCTCTTCTGGACTACCCTTGGCTTTATTTAACGACTGATTGCAAAGTTTTCTCTGTATGGACTTTAGTGGAGTTGTACATGCGAGCGTTGAGTATGTGTGTATTGCTATCTCAACAGAGTTGCCTGCAAAGGTGGGCGGAGAAAGTCAAACACGAAGCATCCGCATAAAACTGCATTGGGGGTAAGATGGTATGTGGATATAACTGAGAGACTTATCGTATTTGCAGAGTAAAGTTATGGCAGCAGGAAGGAACTATGCTAGTGATTTGAGTTTTTCGAGGTGGGGCCTTGTTCCTGCAAGGATGGATCCTAGATTGCATCAACTTATCTTGGGGGAGAAAACAAAAAAGAGATAATAAAATGTTGTTATATTTGGTAACAAGTTATATGATTATTGTACAATTACTTATACTTACTGTTAATTAAAATGTTTATTACTCCTATGGTGTTGTTATTTTAAAGGAGTAAAATCAAAATTCAGATAGTATATGAGAATTGTAATAAAGTATTTTGTATTTATGTTCACTCACCTTGTGTGTAATTATACAGACGAATGATTACCCTCTGAAAAAACATAAGAAATTTTCCATTAGCTTAATGTTAGCATATTCACCAGAACATTTCTAAAAACTACTCATTGAAATAATGGACAGAACTTGTAAAAAGTTGCAATATTACACCTCAGCGCTGTTGAACAAGTTTACTTATGCATCAACAGCTCAAGTTTCAAACAGTTGTGTCGTACATCATGTAGCTACTATACGTAGAACATCAACTTTATACAAGGGTATTTGCATAGGGTAAGTGATTCATTATACTTGGAGGTGCTTCCACTTTTGGATTAAACATCTAATCATCAAGTAAAGAAATAAATTTTGAAAAGTTACATTTCATTCATCCAACGAATAATAATTCAATGAAAACCACCTAATTATCTTATTATGACGAAAGAAGAATTCTAGTTTACTTATTCATTCATTCCAATGATAATAAATACAATAACAAATGTATATAAAACAAAGGGGTGTGAGCTGACTAGGTATAAACATTGTGACTGAAAATGACCCAGTGACATAGTAAACACTTTCATAGCGTACGTAGGGTAATTCACAGCTCCATTATATGGCTCTTAAGAAATTATTCATTAGCTAAAGTGTCGTACAAATTTTTTTCACACTAGAAAGTAAAAGCAACTGTGTGAGTACTTACCCTGTATGCGAAAGCGATCGTGAAAAGCAGCCGTTGTAGGGAGGAAAGAAGTTTTGTTTTTAACGTTCCATCGTACTGTTCTTTCTCCCATTTCGTCGTCCATTTGAACAGCATGATGTAGCAATTAGATAAAAAAAAACCCTGGAGGGGACACAGAAGTTGCCACTCATATTTATGTTTCAACGGCTGGCGTGTCATATAACATTTTGCTCTCTAGAGAGTCCGCGAATATAGGTTAGGTACCTATATAGAAACGAGCAGAGTAGCGCGCAGCTCTCGAGAGCCGGCAGTGCACCCGCTAAGTTTACGTCCACCGGGTATTGTGCAAACTTTTTATCCGAAACCGCGTATATATCGTTTCTCGAGCTCTCTCACTTCACGAAATATCCCGTGCCCATCCATGGGGGGCTCGTAAGCTCATGCCTCGGACTTGTGTGCATGTAAAAAGAGCAGGAAAGCAAAATAAAAAATGTCAACTCTGCCCGGATAAGTTTAACAGCACCATCCCACAGCCTACTTAAGTAAGTACTCTACCGTTTTCTTCGGCGTCCGTTTGCGTGTACTATGTGCAACTCGTCATTGTCACCGCTCATCTGCAACGAGTCATTTACACACACGATTTATATCACTCGCGACTCGCGACACGCGACTTGATTAATTAAACTACGACATTCACGAGCACCTTCCATCTTCAAACTTCACTCATTCCATCCTTTGACAGTTATGAGAAAAAAAAAATCTTCACTTGCGGAATACCAACCTAAGGACATATATAACGTATAAAATACATACCTATATATGTAGTTTATTTTTATGCCGTTGCAGTGCTGCCGTTTCGCAAATCTTGGGGGAAATTCCGTAATTCAAATTCGTCACTTATTGGTAACTTGAAATTCAAATGACATGAGTTGTATTTACAACTTATTTCAGTTACCAATAAAAGTGACGAACTTGACTTGCAGAACCAATACCCCATGTAAGTATTGTATAGTATATTTCTGTTCCGCAAACGCTACAGTCATGTACATGTACCAAAGAGAGACACTGAGTCACGCTACCTCTGACTCTCGTTCATTAAGTATAAGTGTATTGTATTTTCATTTAATTTGTAAAAAAGCCACGAAATATTGAGCACATCGATGTTAGTGCAAGGTGTGTAAGTATAATTATGTGTCTGTGGTATACGTAGACATAAAAAAAATCGTGCTTCCGAACTACTTATACCTACTTATTTCCTTCATCCCCCACACATAACGCTCGAACCGCGAGGGGGACAATATTAGAGTGCGGGAGGGAGCACTACTCCCTGTGATGGATTACTTGCGTGGAGGGAAAGAAAAAAAAAGAAAAAAAAATCTCGAAAACGTCCGTAGCGATTAATCGCGCTTATATAAATGTATGTGAGAGTGCATAGATATAGATGACGCTAAAAGACGATTGCTCGCGGAAGCGCAGCGGCAGAAGCTATCCACCATATGTGTAGGGGGTGGGGTAAGATGGACCCGCGGATAAGACGATAAGACATATAGGTATGGATGCCTATAGATACCCCGTGACCGGAAAAAGAAGCTGAGCTGCTATGTATACTTGTATAGCAGTGAGCAGTGAGTTTGCAAGGATGAATTTATAGGTGTACCTATGTATACCTACTTTATGCGCGCGTATTACAAGTGTGCGGTGTGATGGGTGGTACGGATAAAAGTGAAAAATGAAGAGCATAATTTAAAAAAAAAAAAAATTGGAAATAACGGAGACTTCACGGATAACGTAATAATGTATTTTGCGGCAGTTGTTTATCGCATCGGATACATCGGAAACGCGCATATTGCTGGACGACCGGAAGTAAAGATGGAATTTTTACGACAGGAAACAATAGTATATGCCATGCATAAGGTATTAAATATAGGTGTACAATATAATTTATCATCACCGATGATGGGGCCATTAAGAGGAGTTTCGTAATGGTATTTCGTACAACAGTACCGACTAGACAAATACAATGAAATCGATGTTTTACGATGAATTTGCTTTTATGGCAATGATGCGGTCTACAAGTACTGGTATTCACACTTTTCTTTGACAAGATGTATACTTTTGCTGCCCACGATAATACGTTAACATAAACTTATTGGGCACCTTACGATACCTGCATTATATTAATTAAAGGTTGGCTCCCGGCTTTCATGCAACTTGAAGTGGTCAATTTTTTTTTTTTTTTTTTTTTTATATACCAAGTATAGTAAAAACATGACCCCCCCGATCGTTGAACCCATTGACCGAGGCGTAATGTCGCAGTTGAAAATCGACCCAAACAATGGAGTCGCGTAAATGTGATTGACTCGTGCGTAATATATCAGCGGACGACTTTTCTCTCACGTTGATAGGTATATACTTACTTAAGTTTGTAGGGGGAAGAAGAAAATCTAGAGAAACGTCCGATGGTAGGCAAAAGGGGGAATTTGCAATTATTTGATGATCGGATAGCAAGTAAATCTATGTACACATATACCTAGTATGGTATATATACAAGAAAACCGATTTGCATGAATTACCTTTATTTGCTTCCCCACACCTGGGCGCAAGGAAATTTCGGCGTGTATTTCCATACAGAGCACCTTGGGGATGGACAAGCGAATCCAATCAAATTCACTACAGAAACACCGTATTTTTATCCACGCCTAAATCTGTTTTAGTTGAAATTCATTTTTTTTTTTTTTTTCATCAATTCCAGAAGCTTCGCAGCTTATTGTCTCGACTCCCCAACTTTCGCTCTTTGGTCCCTCCTCCGATCACACATCTGATAAAAATCCCCAAAAATATCTGTACGTAACAAAACAAAAAAAAAAAAAGAGGGGGGTATTGCAGAGTGAACTGTCACGCTCGACATACCTGTGTACACCGCTGCGACGGGAGAGTGCAGCAAGCAACAGGAAAACGCGGGGAGACGCGAGTTCGAATGCCGAAGTGATTTCAATAATGTCACCGCGCGAATCGATCGATCGGCTCGCAGTTGGCGCCGCGCGTCTTTTGCCCTTTTTTTTTTCGTCCCAACGGAGGAGAGGACGAGTCGCGGTAGGGGCGAAAAAAAAAAAAAAAAAAAAAAAGACGACGGGGTGTCAATAGCCTCGCGCGCCGCTGGAGTTAACCCACATTTCCTCGTCTATTCTTACAGCCCCATCTATCTCGATCGCGTGCACCACCCCCTTCCTTCCCGCGTGTTGATTTTTTGTCATTCCTGGCTGCTTGAGGAAGGGGGGGGGGGTGATTTTGTATCGGTCCAGTCGAAGCTCATGGAGGTCACGGTCGAGACTCGCGTGAGCAAAATATTATATACGTGGACCGGTCGTGGTGGACACATGTAGGAGAATAACAATAATGGCAGGAAAAAAACAAACGTGCACCAGCATAACATTTGTTTACACTGCGGTGTCCCAAAATGCAAGCAATTAGGCCCACGTGGGCGCAAACAACTTTTCTTTTACAGGATATGTATATACCTACCATCAGCGTATATTTGTATGTACTCACCCGGTGTTTGGGGCTTCATTTCTCTTTTGCAAAAATATAAATACAAAAAGGTATGAGGTATACAAGTATACAAGTGTGGGGTGAGAAAAGAGTTCGTGTAAAACAGAAAAACAGGGGGTTGGGGGGTTGAGCAAAATAAGTTTTCTTTTAACCGGCAACTGGTGGCCATTGTACAGCGATGCGATAATTTGACGCAACAGTTGCCGGAGCGGAGCGTTTTTGACTCCTCTCGGAAAGTGCGATTTATCAAATCTCGCGGCAAGAGGTTCAACAATGGTATAAAGTAGCTCTCGAAACTTTTCGCTCACCGGCAAACGAGATGTCGAGAGTTGGGAAGACGAGGAGATATATATATATACAGAGCTTGAAGAGTGCAGAGCCAAGTTGGTCTGATGTAACGCGAAGCGAAGGGTAACAGTGCGCTGTAGTGCTGCTTTTAGTTTTTTTTTTTTTTTTTTTTTTTTCTCGTTGGTCTCTGTACTCGTCCACTCGAGCGTTTGAAAAACAGTTTCGATTCGATGTCGCCGATGGGGTTAAAGGTTTTTGCATTCGGATAACAAGTTTATTAATTCGTTACACTTGTCACTTAAAAAAATAAAATTAAAAAAAGTGTTTTGATGCCAAAGGAATATCAAAGTAAGAAGTAAGTTACTTTGGACTATTAAGTTCGTATACGATGTAAAGACTGGGTTGAGCAAACGCCGCCAGCGGTAGAGTCACGTGATAACCATAGATTTACAGCACAAGGGCGCGGGAGACACATTATTCCGAATACCAGCAAAGTACAAAATATACTACGTCTAAATCCATGAGATAAGGAGAAGTGAAATCTGATGGCGGAAAATGAAAATTTTAATAGCAACGGGTTCTGATTTGTTGAAAATGACAATAAAAAAAAAACAATTTTCCTTCTTAATACATAAAACCGTTTCTTGTCACGCAGCGGAGTAAATTTTCCTCTCGCGATAATTTCCATATTAACCCTATATATATGTACGCGAAGGCGCAGTGCAACGATGCATGATTTTCTTTTTTTTTTTTTTTCCAATCGATTTCCCGTTTATTCCACTCACGCCCGCGACGTATATATATTTGAAAGCCGTAAATTAAATAAGTTCGAGCTGTACGAGTCCGTGCCCCGCTTGCGGAATTTTCAGTGGCTTGGAGTTTTGCCGGGAAAAATTTCCCCCCCGCAACCACGACCACCTGCGCCGGTAAACAATAATCATATAATGTCTCCCTATCGATACCGTACACAAAATTTCCAAAGCTTATAAAATCTCGGAAATATGTACCGGTGCATTGTAAATTTCACGTGTTTCAGTTTTACTACTCCGCGCTGACGGTGACGATAGCCACGGTCCTTCAGGACGAGAGCCAATATCTGGCAGGAAACCACTCGCGCCCCAAGTCCAACAGCGTCCTCGAGCCGGAAGTTTCCCCGAGTAAGTGACGGGCCCAAAGTGGCTTTTCCCCCTCCGCTCGCTCGAGGGGAGATTATTCTTTATTTTGGAAAGCAAAAAAACACTTCCTCACCCACTTTTTTGCTTGTACAATTTCAGCCACGATAAGGTTCAACATCGCGTTCCTGGTGTGCTCGGCTTGCGGCGTAATTTGCTGCCTTCTCCTGCTCTACGGACTCTTCAAGGTATAGCAAATTAACATACTTGACAAAGACGATTTTCAGGTGCCCCACTGAAAATAAAAAAAAAAAAATAAATAAAAAACGACTCGAGGTGAAATTGCACTCAAGCGTGTACACACGGAATACAAAACACCGGCAAGTGGAGTTTGCGCGTTATTCAATGCACACACCCCCACGTATATCCTCTCGATCCCAACAAACCTGCAGCGACATTAATTACAAAGTCTCGCGAGTAAGTACTTCAACATCCGCGCGCGCGCGCGCACTGCGTTGCCGTGTATAATTATATTAGCCAAACTGATTGCCTCGACATGTCGCGGTTGCGCAGGACCATATACCTACTCGTTACAAGGTGCATTTGTATATAATACAAACTGAGCTCCCGTGCCTTTATTCCTGACAAAGTTATCGGTTGATGGACACTGTACGCCTCGCACGTCCAAGGGTATTGTGGCTTGGTAAAACATAAATAGAGCAGCTGGTGAAAAGCAATTGGTATTGCGACATTTACCTACTTGATTTACTCGGACAAGCAGGTTGACTCTCTTTAAATGCCGAGCGTTCTTCTAAGTAAATATAGCCGATTAAAAAATTTTTTTTTTCTCTATTCATGCATTTTATATAATAAACAGAAAAAAAAAAAAAAAAAAAAAAACCCCCCTTGACNACTTAATATTTAAAATAAAAATAACGTTCAAAAATATATACATAAATTATTGATTATTATTTAAATGTTTTGATTTCCGTCAGCTGCATCTTACAGCACCATCAATTACAGCTGTCAACTTGAATGAAAGTTAGGATCAAGTCCTATGAAGTAACAAAAAATTTGCGTTACTTAGGGCCATAAATCGAAAGTTATCGCAGTTGAAAGAGAAACAACGTATTTTTCGGACTAAACCACAAAATCTGAGCCAAGTTCCTTAAACGTGATGTATACGCTTGAACACCCTTTCGTACAAGTAGGTATATCATGTGAAGCATCCAAACGACGTGAGGCTCTTGAGGCTCATCCTCGCGATTAACGTGCGACACGAGGGTAGCATGTACCATTCCGTTCGTCTCATGCTTGACATTTCCCAACTACCTGACTTATACCACTATACTATGTACTATATATACGCGCAATCCACGCCGTCGAGCTCCCACACACCCGTTATACATATATATCCCCGGGCCTCCAGGAGTCCTGACTCGGTATGGATTATACGCGTGTTGGCGCTCCGTAAGTGCGAGGCATATACATTTCCGCAAAAGCATGTACGCACCGCCTTATCTCACACCCATACCTGTTTATGTATATATGTGTAAAGATGGTGTGGTGTATACTTGAAGCAGCGGCGAGTGCACGGGTCTATTAAAAACTTATTGAAACGGGCCAGGTCGAATATAATCGGGTAACAATGTCGTTAAAACTAACGCCCCGCGCGCGGCCGTAAATGTAAGCGATAAAAGCGCGGCTACGGTCCCACCTTTGTACCTTCACAGATGCCGAGTATTATCGAGGGCGAGGGCATTGCGTTTACTACTACAAGTGCACTTCCATACCTGCACTGTTATTATTATTACTACTGCCGCTACCACTATTGTACCTATGTATACGTGTGTATATATATATATATATATACCCTTATCGAGATTCTATTTGCCGTGAAACGAAGTGACGATGCGCTTTGTATTTGCTCTTTTCTCTCGTGAGACGTACGTCGCGGGGGATCGATTTTTCCTTGTCTCGGAAGTAAAAGTGCAGCCCATGGTCAAACGACCGTAAACTTCGATCAACACCTTTTTGGTATATATACGTATTATGTGCGTATGAATGCGATTCATAAAACTCGGATTGTTTCAAATGTGTGTATACTTACCTACGCGTGGTTTATTACATATAGGTGTACCTGGCAAAGGAATCTTTCGTAATTTTACGTGTAGTGCGGCATGCCGTTTATCTCCTCGTGGAATTTCATCCCAGAGAAATGTATATATGTATAAACATAAAGAGTCGGTGAAATTTACACGGCTTCGAGGGTACTTTGTTATGTACATTTTTTGTTGTTAATGTTCACGTATATTTAGTATATAAAAAAAAAGTTTTTTTCATATCAACGCGTTGGGTGAAATGACGAGTGAGCGCTCGTAATGCGTATGGATACTTATATTTCACCCCGGACGAGCAACTTACGTAATTGCACCTTTTCACTTTGATTAATTAAAAAAGAAGAAAAGGTGTAACTCGATACTCGTATACACACGCTTGCGTAACGGTTAGACCTTACACCGGTGAACGAAAATTGGTTAAGGAGAGATTTCTTTCGCGATACCAAAGTAGATAAATCAATGTCCCGCCGGCATTCCCTCCTTCCCGAAAGTGGATGAGAACAGGAAGAAAAAAAAAAAAAGGCCAAAGTGCCAATCACGGACGCCGAATATCTTGCCTCCCCCCACACATATAGGGATGTTAAAATCGATCGGTTGGCACTCAGGCGTAGGGTGTGCGAAGAAAAGGAACCGGTGCGGGAAACATCCTCCACCTTCTCTCCCCTTCGCATTTGCGGATCTGATTCATACTGTTTTCCGGACTCGCCCCCACTCCCCAAAATTCAGAGGCTTGTGAATACATATCGATTGCGTGTTGTTATTCATCCGCGGCCGGGTTATTTGTCTTCCCCTTGTATCTACGCGCTCGGCAAACAAGCAAGGGCTATTTGTCCCTTTCAATCGGCCCGAGTGTCGAGATCTCGAACAAATAATCGAGCCATACTTTTCCCATGGCCTTTTTTCGATAACGCGTTCCCAATGACGCCAAACGATCGTGTATAATATATATGTGTATCCTCGATAGCGCCGTTGGGAAATGCAAATGACGCGGCGAAAATCACCGGCAAATTGTACGTATACGTACATCGTCGGGGCGATCGTGCCTTGTGTATATATGCTTATACTTTGCGGTGCGGAAAGTCCCGCGCGCTAGCTCGGTAGTTAATTACCGCTCAATTATACGTACGCGGTGCCGTATCGCGTATATTGTAGACATTTTCGATGCAACGCCCATTGTCCGGTCGGTTGATAACTGCGACGTTGCGCTCAAGTAGATTACAAAAGTGGGTGTGTGATTGGGTGTGAAAAAAAAAAAAAAAAAAAACGGGGTTTGAGTGGGTCGATCTCGTGTGATTTTGAGGTTTCGGTTCGACAAGTTACCGGTGACGTGCTTCAAAGGATACGTTTTTACCGAAAAATTAAACACGTTGACAAACAAGTAATTTCGTTTTTTTTTTTTTTTACTTTCTAGTAATACGTATGGGTGTAAAGTACTCTAAAAAAAAAAAGGTGTAAGAAAATACAGCCACGATGGTACAGAGGGAAGGGGATCCATCAGTTTTCCGCGCAGATACTATACCCGGGGAAATTTGATATTTCTCGAGATGAGCACTTCGTCTTCCTTTTACTCACCTGATAGCGAATTCCCGACGCTTCTTTGGATTCTCGATATAAAACGGGGAAGAAAAATTGCCTGTGGTGTTATCGCACGCGCGCGCGCACTGTGCGGTAGTTGGATCGAAAAATAGGCGAGCCGGAAACATTTCCCCCCCCCCCCCCGAAAATTCGGACGCTCTCTAACGTTGATTAAAAAATTGTTGAAATGTTTTGCATGTACGGTCGGTAGTTTGTGTTGTTTTGAATTTCTTTTTCCATTTCGCGTCGGACACGTTTTTTTGCGCCGAGTTGACGAAAAACCCCCGCAGAAGAGTGGACTCGGATTATTCGTCAGGGGAGATTGGCTTTTTTTTTTTTTTTATGTTTTCGCAACAAAGTATCGATTCAAAGTGTACATCTGTACGTGTTTCGAAATAAATTTTGTTTTGAAGAGAAAAAAAAATTTTTCTCATTCAAGCTCCTTAATTGTATTTCAAATTAACTTTCTTTTTTTGTCGAAAAAAAGTTATTCGTCACCTAGTTAAATTAAGCAGGAAAATTGGATTTTAATGTTATGATGAATTTTTTCTTACATTACACATTCATGAATGAGTTAATATTAAAAATGGTAGCATCGAAAATTTAATTTTTTTTTTAACTTTAAGTTAAATTGTATATAATTATATACTCGTTCATCGATATTTTAAATAAATTAAACCTCAATAGCCCGTGAAAAGTTGAAAGCTTTTGAAAATAATTTTAAGCGAATTGTTTGGTAAACAACCGTATTAAGAAGCAGCCTTTGATAGTTTTATATCAATAATCGCGCAGGTCTCGACTTTGTGCTTGATCGACCAAACTGAAAATTCACTTTTCACAAAAATTAATTATTCATTTAATCCAGACGAAGGGTAAATATATTTTCAATACTAGGGATTAAATGAAAATCAATTGTAGTGGATTTTTTTTTTGCTTTGTTATTACAATTGTTTGCTTATGTTTATTCAAAATTATCAAATTCAAGTGATAACATTCGAAATGCAAAAACAAATAATGTTTTGTTCATACAAAGTTGTTGGGTGTGCAATAATTAATGTTTGCTCTGCAATAACTGATATTGGAGATGTTATTTCCAAATTTTACTCGTGATAATCATGGTATTCAGTGCACGAATTACTGACAGGGGAATTCCAATTAAAAGTTCCAAGGCTTTATATACGGACTCGCATTACCGCTGAGCAAAGCATCGGTAATATTAATAGCACGGTGGATCGCCTGCATTGTCAAATTTTGATGTTTCGTTGATCTCTGGATGTCTCGTTCATAGAATTGTTGGATAATATCGTAAACAATAAGAAATCGTGTTCAATTAATTATAATCGAATTTCACTCAAGCCATTTCTTACAAGGAAGAGTGGAAAATCAACTTTTGATAAATTAGTTTACGGAAAAACATTTTCTGCTCAACGTCCAATATGATTTGTGATGAAACTCACTCATAATTCTGCTCTACGGAGTTTGGCGAATTGTTACCGTCTCAACTGCCTAGTCATCCTTTTTTTTTTTTTTTTTTTTTTTTCATCAATGGAATGTGTATTATTTTTTCAGTTATTTATTCAAAATTTTAAAAGCTCGTTTCGCACTTTTCCAAACACACGACACATTTTGTAGACAAATATATGTTTTTAAAAATAATTTTACTGCCGTATCCATGCAAAATACTAGTGATTTGAAATATTTTCAAGGGAAAAATGCAACTCACTACCATAAAAATTCCATGAATTCCTGCAGCCTTTCAACAGACAATTTACTCGTATACACAAAAATCAAACAAAAAACCACGAAAAAATTCTACTCGTTCGTCGTATGCACAAAGAACAAAAAAATAAACAAACGAAACAAACATACACGGAAAATCCGATTCTCCGGAAAGCTCTCAGCCAACCAGGAGATATACTTATTTGCAAAAATTTGGTAAATTACCACCGATGCGCTGGTAAACCCGCAATGCTCTACTCGCAATTATCCCCCATACGGGATTCTCATGCAAATCCACCGGAAACTTCCCCTTTCGTGTCTTTCGTGTATTTTATACTGCAGCGCGAACCAAAATTACATTATCTCTTGCATGATTATTCGTAGGCAACTCGCGTATATTTTTACACGAAAAAGTAATTTTTGTTAATAAAAAAAAAAAAAAAAAGGAAAAAAAAGCTGTAGGATAAAAACACGTTCTGGTCGAAAATAGAGCACATAGGGATGATTCGAGCAGAATCACAGCCACGGCCGTTACAAGTTCAACGACGCCTGAGCGAGAATTTGGCGGAAAGATTTTATCGGCCGAGATTACGCGCGGCGAATCGCCGTACATAAGTCTCCCCGAGCTTTGGGTTCGCGTGATCCTTTGTGCTGTTAAATTCACTGCAAATTTATGGTCCTTGGATTAACGTTATTTTTTTTTTTTTTCCTTTTTCGCTATTTACGTGGCTCCAGGGTTTTATCGGGAAAATATATATGAAATTTTTAGTCACGTGTGTATCCATATACGTACACGAGGTGAATCCTCAAAGTTTGAATCAGTTTTCGAGTAAATCGATCGAGATAATTTCGATCGAGAATCCCGGCATCTGTAAATTCCGAGTAATTCTCGGTAAACCCGATGCTTGTATATTTTTTAGACAATCGAAAAAAAATGGCAAACGAGACCACCAAAATCGAGATTTTATTTTTATATTACCACTAACTCTGATATTTAACGCACTCAACCTTTCCATATCTCGCGGCAAGCTCGAGTTTTCCCGAGAAACCACAATTTGATCTAAAGCTATGTGCGGTAAAAACTCATGGTTTGTCACTTGCCTCGGACCCACAATTAACAAACATATAATTTGGTTACAGGACGAAAAAGTGTACCTGCTGCCGTGGATAGTCGCGGTGATCTTGTGCATCGCAGTCGACATCTCGCACTTGGTGTACCTCTTTTTCTTCGTCACGGTGAGTCGAGCCAGCTTCCACACTTACTTATAAGTCACCCCCTTTCTCGCCCAAAGTGACCCTTGACTCGTGCATCGCTTGGCAGGCTCGACCCGCTCATTTGCATACAGAGACGCGGGAGCTTGCTAATTTCGAGCCGAAGGCTATAGTTGCCCGGTGAACGAGAAATTTTCGAGCGGACTGTTAAACAGCACCTGTTTTTATTCATCATTATTATCAATCCTGTTTGCATTTCAGAGAAGGGGCCTTTGAAATCAAGTATATACACGCGAAATCAGAAAGTTCAAAACAACGTTCGACAATATTAGCTCGCGCGAGAGAAATTTTTTTTTCCACGAATACAATCAAGTATAAGCGCGTACGAGAGGGTAACAAAAAAAATAGAGAGAAAGAAAAAAAATCAAGTCCGGAATGAATAATTAATGCGAGCCCGCGGGACGGGATTTCTTTGAAAGTTTAGCCTTGCCCCGTCGCCGCGGCAATAACTCGCCCGATGGACACCGGCAACTTTTCTTCTTCTTCTTAAAGCGATTAGGCCGTGACGCAGATGGGAAAAGGAAATATGGTGGGGTCGTCTTTGTTTAAGATATATATATATATATGAACAAAAACCAAGAAAAAAAACGANTATTATTTTTTTTATATTATAGTGCTTTACGTCCGGCTCCTATAAAGGAGCACTACTATGGGCACTTAGCACTTGGGAGAAGGAAGGGAAGAGGGATGGGAGGCGTCACAATACTGGGAGGGGGGGTAGGGGGAAATTAGGCAATTTTGCTGCGAGAAGGTCGCCTAAACCCTCCTCGAGGAGCATTGCGTGGTGAAAAAGCACATGTGAATTATCACGGAGGTACTTGCCCGAAAAAGTCGTACTATGGCCGGGAACTGAACCACGGTCTCCCGCGTCTCAATCCACGACCTAGCCGACTGAGCCACCGCGCGCTCAAGATATATATATATATATGAACAAAAACCAAGAAAAAAAACGAAATCAAGCGAAGCGTCCTTTCTGATAATACCGCGCGGAAGCGCGAGCACGTGCTTAAGGGATAACTTTAGATGTACTCGAGGACCAAGTGGGAGAGTAAGTACAGGGTTGTCCGACGACAAGTACGTATATACGCGCAACAGCAGTTTGTACGGACATAGTATGTACCTATGTGTGCGGACGTCCTCTTTTGCAAGTAGTACAAATATATGTTTGGTCGGACAAAGTTTAACGTTGCCCCGTATGTAATATTTCCTTTAAGGATCGGCAGTGAAACTTGGGGTTGGATGAAATTTCCCCTTTTTTCTCAATCGTCGGCCAAACGATTACTATTACGTGTACATTATCGATCGATTGAGTTTTCTATCGAAGGGAATTTTTTATATTCATATCAAAATAAATCTTTCAAGCTTGAGGTAATGATATATGATAGAACTAGTATTTTCTTTCACAGCCGAGGATCGTTTGATATAATTATGTATATGTACATACAACTAGTAGGTATACGGTATACAATGTAAATATACACATAGATATAGTCACCCTCAAGCAGCCGTGTTATCAGAGCAAACACGTAGGTGTATACGTAGCGATCGCTCCTCGTCAAAGAGCAAATTCCACGACCCATTCGTTATTGAGATTCGATGGATCGATCGGTAAGTGCGTATTTATTACAACGCTCCCGTATACGCAGCAACGTCAACAGGATTATAACAATTTCGATGCTGGATTGCGATGCGCGAGTGCTATTGGCAATCGAATGAAAGAATGTAAGCGGTTTAACGTCCATGAATACGTTCGTATGGTATTTACAGGTACATTTGTGCGTTATCTGACGATAAAAATTAAACAAAGTCACTTGGCGCGTGATATTTTTGTAAAAGCTATACACGCACCGATACCAATCGGGTTAAATTTTTCGTTACAAGAAGAGGAGGTATATTTTCCAATCGCGTAAAACTGAATGTAGGTACGTGGAGCAATTCGAAAGGCTATTGAATTTTTTCAAGAAAAAAAAAAAAAAAAAAAAAAAAAAAAAGGCAGGTGTTTCCATTTCATCGGCCAGTGGGAGAAAGAGCCGACGCGCGTGTAAAATCTTTCAATTTTCTTTGTCGATAAAAACTCAATAGATCAACGCTTCGCGTTCCTCCATTTTCCTCGTCCCGACAACACTCGGAGTACTGATTCACGCCCGGCCATCCGAATCGTATCGGAAATTCAATCTAGCACTCGTAAGGGCACTAACTTATTTTTTTGCCCATCGATTCCAATTTACGAATCAGAGCTTCAATTAGCGTCGCTTTCTTGGTACCATTACAATTCCATCTTGCAAAAGTATAGCAACGAGGAAAGAGCAGTCTCGATCTTAAAAAAAGAGGAAAAAAGCGTAAACAATATAGCCGGAGCGTTATCCTCGTTATCGCGCTCCGCTGCCCAGGTGCAGCAGCCTCGACGGATGAAAAAAAAAAAAAAAAATTCTCTGCGCTATACGTTGCTTTATGTTTTTCCAGGTTTATCGTACGGATGACGGGTGCCATCGCAGGCTTTCCGCATTGAGTTTTCGTTCGTCCCTTTTGCGCGTTTTCCTTTGTTTTAAAATTCACCCTGTCAAAATGCGTTGCACATACGAGGTCGAGCTTCGAGGGCCTTTGTGCGCAGCGTCGATTGTATTTACAGCAAAGCTTTGCCAGCTGATACAGCCGCGCGGGTGGAGTGATTTTTTGTTTTTGAATTTTCATATTGAAAAATCAAAACTGTGAAACGCTGTTAATCCAAGTGTGGTAAATTTGGATGGAATTTTTATTATTAGTACTCCAAAGTGCACATCGATGTATTAGTTTTTTTTCCCCAAAAAAAATGTATAAAAAGAGGCTATCGAGTGTCTATTAGTGTACTGCTTTGGCTGTTTTATGTGGCGCAAAAAAAAAAAAAAAAAAAAAAAAAAAAAAAAAAAAAAAAAATAGATAACAGCATCGTCTTCGGAAATCGAAATTGGCAAGCAATCGCAGTCCGTATAATTGGCCCCGTACGCCCACGCCCGACCCTCCCTGTCCCAGGTAAAACCCACTAAGCACGCTAAACACGGAGACGTCGGGATTTCTGTTGCAGCTCGCCCTGAATCCGATTAGAGCGATGCTCCTAACGTTTGACTTTTTCCTCCAGTGCTTGAACGTAAGTAATCGACGCCGAGAGCTACAAAATATAGTTACCACGGAACTAATTCCGTATCCTGTCCTACATACACCCTTTTTTTTCCCCCTCCCCGCCTCGAAAGTCCTCATCTGTGTCAAGTGTGCATGTATATATACCTTCGCCTTGGCAACCAACTTCCCTGTGTACAGTTCACATGCACGGTACTGCTGTACACTTGCTCTTCCTCCTATTTCATTTCCGATTGCTTACACCCCGTGAACTCTGCCTCCTGTGTATATATATATATATACGTTTATCGGAAATGGAAAACAAAATTTTTAGATCAAGGGCAATGATTGCTTCCAAGTGATGTGTACAAGTCAAAGTGATGAAATTCTTATTTCAATTTCCACAGGCATACTCGGTGCTGTGCGTCGTCTCGCAATATCAAGAATACGCCGCGGGCCGCGGAACAGCGTCCGACGATTGCCAAGCTAGGGTCAGTATGCACATTACACATGTATTTTCCCCTCATTGTATATTAATATGCACGTATTCAATGCACTTTTCATACTTAATATACACGCTTTTCTCTCGATGTGTCGTCGAAATATTACCCAATATATATTATATGTGAAAAGGAAGAAAAAAAAAAAAAAAAAATCAAATATCCCGCAAGTATTGCGCTAGTCTCCCGTGAGCAGGAGCGATCGCACTTTTATGAATTTCCACGTTATAAACGCGAGTAAACATATATAACATCCAACAGTATGTGCTATACCTATAAAATATCGTGTACAATATACCCATTCAAAGTTCACACGTGAAAAATCTCATCTCTGCGATCCTTTAGCTCTTAATACCTCCCACGTGAAACTTTTGCGCTCTTGTCTCCGTACCATAAGTACACGTGCAGTATAGTGCACCTCCTCAATTTAGTTTATCAACTTTCTTCTCCTCCCATCGACTGTACCCGCATAAATTCGTTTCCTTTAAGCTCTGAAATTTAAAAAAAAAAAAAAAACCCCGCAACGTCCCGATTTTCATCGTGTAGGTGTGTGTAATATATCGACGAGTCGGCGACGGCATCGAAATTGGATCGGCCGGAATCGAGTTTCCATTTGCTCGCCGGCATGTATACACGCACGTGTTATTGGCCAGGTGCATGTCATGCAGCGCCACCCTTGGTGTCAAAATCATGCAACCGCGGGCACCCGATACACACTTTTAGTAATAATTAATTGACTAGCAAAAAATTAGTGTATTTATTCATCTGATAATGGATGTCATCATAAAAACAGGCTTTAGGAATATCACACGCTCGATTTGTTTTAACTCTGAAGCTTTAAAAAGAGGTAAACAGTTGGTTAAAAGTAGTCATGTGTGCGATGTTACAGAATTTCATAGTGATGGAGTTAGCAATTTGACAAGTGCCATCGTGATAAGGCAGACCTCGGTAACTTCAGCTCCGTACAAAGTTAACCTGCATGTACGTTTTATTTAGATTATTTTGAAAATTGTCCAAGTTGCAATGCACATGAATATTACTTTTATTTACAGTTGGATAATCATTGAAATTTATGTAATTTCACTCCATTTGTATTTGCCCTACTGTTACACTGAACGACACAGCACTTTCTTACACCCACATTTCATAAACGTTTAAATAATAGAAATCACAATTGATCATGTCTTATTTCGCGTATTTATCTTTCTTTTTGCCGTTTGCTTCTGAGAGTGTGCTCTGGATCGAAAACTAACGAGGCTTCATTTTACAACCGTTCTTGGCACCACATAGTTCATTTTTTTACATTAGTGTAACTGCAATTTCATAATGTTGATACTATTTATGCATACGTGATGATAAAATCTGTAAATTTGACGAAATGCTGTTATTCTTTCCTTAATTAAGCAAAAATGACAGTCATTTGGTACCCCAGGTTTCCTGTTTTCGCCACTACGCACGCTGGCGTCGACTCATCTATCCCCTCCCATCACTTCCACCTGGCCAATAAGCTCGTTGGAACAAATTGACCTGACCACCGCCGCGCGTTATCGGCGGCCCAACTTTTCTAAGCCGAGCGATCGAGGAAAAAAAAGAAAAAAAGAAGTTTCCTCAACTCCATAACGTAATGTATATACACTCGCGCTAACGAGGCCAGACGCTGTATTTATATACGCGATAAGCTTGATACAATATCACACTTTCCCCCCCTACTCGATAAACGCGAGTCCGACAGTTGGACGGGAGTCCGAAAAGTCCCTAAATCCCTTCGCGCCTCCGTTCAATTACAAGAGGATGCCCGTTCGTTAAACTTTCCCCGAATTGACGCACGCGACGCGCGTGGGGGATAAAAAGAGGCGGGAGACCCGCATCATCCCCCCCGATGAAAAGCAAACGGTTATACCTCGAGATTTTTTTTATCACCGGTGGCGCTGCTCTTGATGGTTATACACCAATAAGGATCGGCTGACTTTTCGGTGCGGGGGTTGTCTCACGCGCATGGAGCCGTTATACGAAGTTTCTTGACTTACTAGCGATTGCGTCACGTCGCCGTTGTAGTTCATATTGGACGCCGGGGGTTAATTGACACGGGACACGGCACTGATCCTCCGCACGGGACCTGCGTATACGCGTGGAGGCGTCGCTGAGGAAATGTCGATGCTCATACCGAGGTGGGAGCTTTGCAAATCGTATCGAATTAATTCAAGCTCCGCTGCTCGTATAGTCCTTTATATATATATATATTTTGATGCTCATATGTGTCGGGTGGTTTTTAATTGTATCCTGCGCCCTGGAAAACGAAGGAGCTAAATCTGGGAAAACAAGAGAGACGGCCACGGAGCGAAAGCTTAATTTACTGCCTACCCCCTTCCCACGCACTGCAAGCCGCCGCTGCTACTTTTGCTCTCCCACTTTTTATGTGTATATTGCACCTGTTTTTCTTTCCTGCAAGCACGCAATTTTCTCGTTTTTACCTCTGAGCCTTTTTATCTGATATTCGAACGCGTACATATATTGCAATGTGCACCGTGTGACATTTAACTTGCAAATTTTGCCCCGAACGCCCCTACAAACGAAAGCTCGTTAATCAAGCTTGGCCGATGTACAGCTAGTTTTTTTTTTTTTTTTTTTTTTTTTTTTTTTTTTTTTTTTTTTTTTTTTTTTTTTTT
>NW_019382712.1:1018927-1061118 GCF_000648655.2 Copidosoma floridanum
AACTGTGATTAAAAAAAAAAAAAAAAAAGAATAAAAATTAAAAAAAAAAAAAAAAAAAAAAAAAAAAAAAAAGGATAATGATGAATGTTTTCAGTGCTCGAAGCCAAACGCTACTCATGATGAAGTTTGACACTGATGAACTTTTTGTAATGGGTATGTCTCTATCTTTCTCTCTCTTTCTCACCCTGTAAGCTGCCAAAGATATCCATTGTGTTGTACTTTTGTAATCGCACTCCGCTGATTGTATAATTTTTCATTTCGCTCGTACACACTTTTTTAAGTTCATCGATGAAAAACTTCACCTGCGGAGCTTTTTTTTTTTTTTTTTTTTTTTTTTTCATCTTCTCTAGCTCATCGTATACATCGAGTTACTTATTGAGCTGCATCTTGTACAAAAAAAAAAAAAAAAAAATGAATTTCTCATCAGTCAATACTTGTCACATTTTCGAAACATCAGTACGAGCAAAAAAAAAATGAATCGCGTACCGCGTAGCTTTTAGTTTATATATAGTATAGTCAACCGATTGTGGGCCCAGCCTCTCTTGACGTGTGTTGTCCGCAGGTGCCGGCGGTGCGTTACAACGTGCAGCCAACGCCGACGGGGACCTCGTGCCTGAGCTCGAGGCGCGCGGCCACCACCAACAACGACGTCACCCGACAGACAACGGCCACGCCGAGCCAGAGCCCGACCACGACGCCTCTTCTGCTATTAACGGCCGAGTCGCGCAGCCCGATGTCAAGGAAGCACGTCCAGTTTCCCGACGCCGCCTCCTCGGCTGCCCCACCGATAACTGCCGACAAAATCACTTCGGGTGCGTCTTTGCATAATCACGTATATAGGGGTAAGGGGGTACAAGACATTTTTTTTCTTCTGATGTTTGCGTAGAACACCCACAACCCTGTCACCCTCGATTTCGGTCGATGCGGTTATTTAGCTGCTTGCGGGGGGAAATTATAAATAAAAGTACAAGCTGTGCATGGGTATACATCTGATGTTAGTAGTTGCTACAGAAATAATGGGTGGTTGCTAAATATTGGGCAAAAAAATTGGAGTTTATCGAGACCATTGAAAAATATATCACATTTTGTTGTTTCAAACTTACACACTTACATGAAAAACTATTTGATCCATAATCAATCGAGTGGTGAAAACAAAATTAAATCACCGTATCGTGTAAACCGTATATAGTTGATAGAGTTATCATCGCCACTTTAGTTTTTAAGCAACCATTCAAAAAAACACAGAATCCTCCGCATTTTAAATTAGCTTTTGGGTGTGGTGGCGTTTGATATTCATCATAATGTGTATAGTTGTGGAAAACACAATTTAACAGCCACTCTCTTCCTTTGCGCAGCACAAATCACATTAGCGTGTAACGAGATAATATATACGCTGCACGTGGCGCCGCTCTCATATCCCGCGAGAGAGCGAAAATTGCCCTTGTAATTCATATTACACGCGCCCATGTACATATATAACACACGCGCGTCTGTTGCAGATGAAGCGATTCCTCCGCGGCTGAAAACCCGATGCAACATGACGGAAATGGATTGCCTGCTCGTGCCGGCAAAACATCATTCAAGTCGCACAACCTCGACAACGAAACTAATGGTATCAAGTGATGCTTAAAGTATACTATAATCTGTATCCATACAGTAACATTATATTTATACATTTACCTATTGGCTGGACAATTTTGACATTGTTCCCTATACAACTATATACGTCTTTATCCGTGTGTCTATACCTACATTGTATTTCTTCCGATAACTATTGCGGATGATCATATATGATAATGTGCTTATCGATTTCATGGTTGAATTATAGTGTCAAAAAGGAAATAATAAGGTCTGACTTGATGTACAGCTGTTTCACTTGTGTGTGTAATGTTGCGTCCCAATATATTATTATATTGTACACACCTACGAATTCACGTAGGTATATTATGTGCGCACTAAAATTTTTACTGTAAATAAAGTTGATTTTATCAATACCAATACTGTATAAACAATTCATCCTGTATGTGTAGTCATTCATATGGCATGATACACAAACAGTGATGCACATTATTTATCGCTCGGAGTTATCATTCAAATCCAAGTGCTCGTCGAGCGATAAAATTGCAAAAATCACCGGGACATTTAATTTACCAATAAAACTCGCATGAAATTACGTTTGCTCGTATTATACACGTTTCAATCAAACGAGCAACCCCCCCCCCCCTTCCCTCTCCCTTTCAACTGTTTAAGTAAGGATATAATAATTGCATCGGGTACAGATAATGTGTAGGGTAACGATGTACGCATTACCGGATCGGCAGCTCGGGCAAAATCGGTACAAACCGGTTTCCAACGTTAAAACGGACCTGTCCATGGTAACATGAAACCTATAAAAACGTAAAAAGTTCCAACAAGTGAATAAAAAAGAATCATTTCGTCCCTCGAGGTGGGCGAGAAAGGCCTTAAAACGCGTAACGAATAGTAATGGCCCATCCCCCAGGCGCGGCTGTGTTGCCTTTAATGATCGCATAGGTATATTTTTAATGGCAAAATAGATACAAGGTGCGACTCGACGGGTGAAGGGGCTTTCAAAGCGAATCCCCACGGGTATAGGGAAGTGATGACGTTATAACGAGGCTGCACGAACGAAGCGGGAATCGCTTGGCGGTTGTGGCAGAGACGAATTAATAAACGAGCGAATTTTCCGCCGAACAATCATCCGATCGGCCTTTCTTTGTTTCCCCGAGGCAAAGGAGGGGCGCGGAACTCTGTGAAAATTATCGCGTGCCGCGGCAACGAGCCGTTAAAGCTGGAGCACCTATATAACTCGACGAGCCCCCCCGTTTCAAAACTGCCCCTCCTCCAGCGTTAAAGCACGCGAGGAAAAAAAAAAATGGGGCGGAAACAAAAATTTATTGCGGCGCTTGGTTGTTTTTTTTTTCTCCCCGGAAGTGTGAGAAAAATTTATACGAGGGCGCGATTAACGAGATTACAAAGGCGGGAAACAAAGGGAAATCTGACGCGTGCGTTGTACGGGCGAATTGTTTTCTTCGAATAACCCACCTGATGCGTACAGGACTAATGGTATCTCCGAGGGCTGTTTGACAAAGTTTTTTTTTTCCTCGATCTCCCCCCGCGAGTCGTCAAGAAATCTTTCTCGAGAAATACGTCCGTGGAGTATTCATTTCGAATCCATCCCTGAACTAATTTGTATCCTCGATGCGGAAGAAAAAAAGACAAGTCCTTTCGAGGAAGATGTATATAAACTCCTCTGTTGGCGGTTCGATACAAACTTTAGAAAATTGTGAGCTTTTGTTCGATTCCCCGTTTTGTGCGCAGATCCTCTGTTTGGGGGGTTTAGCAACTCGACGGCCCATTGTGTTGATTTTATTGTCATCGTTGTCGTTGACGTCGCCCTCCAAACTAATTCAATTAAAATGAAAACATCAAGTTGTTGCTTGCCCTTGGCTCCGCGCTGTTTTCATTCGACTTGAGGAAAGTTTTTAATTACGTAACTTGACGCTTACTTTTCGCGCCCATCGTCCGAGTACACGTATATATACAGCTTATTCCTCGAAACGTATATTGTTGTCGGTCGGTGATTTCCAGCAATTGATGCTTATTGGAAATTTGTTACGTCAATCGATCTCTGTTTTTGCAGGGGTCGAGCAAAAGTATACGTGTATAGGGGGAAAATGAGTTTATTAATTTTTTTTTTTTTTTTTTTTTGTGTATGATGGTACTTTTGTCTGTTTATTTTGCAATCAATTAAAAAAATTAATAATTTTCACTCGAGATTTCACAGAATCGTGGAAAATAAACGAGAAATCACTTTGATCGAAATTTATTATGTGTATAGGAGCCATGAAACATTTTTTATGACAATTTCCTCGGATGAAAAAATAAAATATTTCTGGTACATTATGTCAATACTGGGCGAAACGAAACACAAATGACATTCAACCATAAATATGTTTACTTTTTTTTACAATTACATTTCAATTAGGAAAGTTCTATAAACGAAATACTATCACGTTTATGGTTTGATTTTAAAATCTCTGAGGAATATTTGTTTCGCGTAAAAGTTTCAGCGACACATGTTTGTAAAGTACACTTTTGAAATATTTTTTTACATACCTACACAATAAACCGTTACGTCAAGTGTTGACTTATCGTAGTAATAAACCAAAATACAAATATTATTTACATCGATTTGATGCTTTCATTTTACATGCTTAAAAGGTGTTTATATAGTCTAATGTACAGTTATATAAATAGTACAGTAGGTAAGTAAAAACAAATTTCTATCATTAAAAATAAACATCCATTTAACATATTTAATTCTCTTACAGTGTGAATGGTTTTATGTGATTTACGAAACGATATACAATATACATCGTGAGTAATGTTATTAACTTAATAACACAGCCAATTATCCAGTATCCAATCGATATTTTAATTTGTTTTTCGATTACATGGAGTTTGCGTTTATCAATTTTATTTTTCCAGTCTTTCGTGAAAATTTTTTATTTCAGTCTGTATTCCTTACCTTAGAAATATAAAAATCTTTTCAACTGAGCATTCAAAGTTTATAAATTTTTCATAAAGTCAAAAAAAAAAAAAACACCATTTCCACAAAACATAAATTTTAGTGGTTAAAATTTTTACTTGTATGAAGTTGAATGAATGCGTGATTGGTGGTAATATAATTTTTCTTCTTAATTTTGAGTGCTGCTTTTCCATCATAAAAATAATTATGATTTGTCAAAACGCATGACTATTTTTTACTTCGAAAAAATGATTTCTTCAACCATAAACTAAAAATCGATTACTAATTCGAATTTAATTTGCCTAAAAATGATGAAAATAAATAGGTAATTATTATATGTAGAGGGGATCGCAGGCGGAGAATCAACGAGGCTCTTTAAATAAAAGTTTGTTTCAAATTGAAGTTAAAAAATAGATTTTTAAAACATTATTTTTATTTTTATACAAGAAAGACAATATAATTTTATGACCTATTAAATGATTTTCTGTTTTGATAAAATACGAATTGGCAGTGCAATGTTCAATGAAACATAATTTGATTTTTCCAAAACGTAATAATGCTAGCGTTGAATTTAGCAATAATGATTTATTTACGTCATTGCTCTACTAGCAACTTTCGTTTTATCTACATGTTATTTCTTTTATACTCTTTATTTTTTTTTAAATTTATTTATATTCTTATTTTATAGAGATACTTTCTTCTACATGTAAATACAAAATATCAAATAGTTTGTTTATGTATAGATAGGTACAGTATAGTTTTTAAATTAATTTAAATATCATTTATATTTTCGTTGGAAGTACGCCGAAACGATTCTCATTCAACTGAGTGCTGAAAGAATTATGTAGGTATACATAAATAATTTAATATTGAAATTAAGTGATCTACGTTAAAAGTGTAAAATAAGATGAAATGTTGGATGAAATACTTTAATTACAAGCCTTTGTTAGAAGTTACTACAACACAAAGAGTCAATTATTAAAGTAAGGATGAGTTAACTGTGATTAAAAAAAAAAAAAAAAAAGAATAACGATTAAAAAAAGCAACATAAATAAATTGAATAATCAACACAGAATATTAGATTAAATTTGTACATACGAAAAAATACTATTTCTGATGACATCTGAAATAAAAGTAATGCAAGTTGAATCCAAGCAATCATTACCTTAATATCATCTATAGCAAACGCGTCTTCTATATCCATGCTACGACTAACAAATAGCTGCTCGTAGTATGAATCACCCAATTTTCTATATAAAACCGTCCCCTGAGGTCCAAAAGGAAAAATAATGCAACAAGAGAAACGTATATGTGTAGCCGAGCCTCGTCAGTCTCGCGCCTCAATCAACCCAGTGGCTATCTATACCTCCGTCAACAAAGAAACTTTCCGCTAGGAATATTCACAGCGTCACGGCACTTGGACGGTGGTGGATTGTCTTCGTCATCGTCCTTATTCCAGTAGCCATTCTGGTTGTACCTTGCTATCGAGTTGCCAGCAGCTGATAACCTAGTGATTCTGCGCTCCTCGGTCTGACAACGTTTTTCCTGTTCGACATAATCTTGCAGGTTTTTACCGAGAGACGCAAAGTCAGGTGCGTCCTCATCGGGTTCGTTTTGCCGACCACAACGACGATAGAACAGAATGTAAGGCGTGTCCGGCGGCTCGAGCAGCATAAAGTTTTCAAAACCGACTTGCGATACAAAGTTGTCATTGAATTTGTACCAGCGATTTTTCGCATCGCATGCGTACGTTATGTAATGGCCGTAGTCCATACTGTACCCCGAGTGCACGACCGCAGCGTATAGCTGATACGTTTCGTTGTCTTGGTCTAAAACTGGTAGCTGTATGGTCTCGTTGTAGATAACCTTACGACGCAACTTTGTACGCAATCTACTTTCTGAGTCGTATCTGAAAGTGACGGAATTGAATTTTAGACTTACGTAAAGTTTTTTTGAGCAACAAATTGCATAGTCGATACTTACCGAAAATGCTTTAGCGTAAGAATGAGATGCGCTGGTGCCTGGAGAATCTTGATGATTCTCTGGGCATTGCAGAGGGTCGCACAACTGTCACACCTGTACTTGTTGTCACCTGTTAGGTGTTCTGGCATCGAATAATTCGAGTTGATGAGATCCTGCACAGTGATCGGATTCGTGGGTGCCAAGGTATCGAGAAAACACAGCTGCAAGTCCCTGAATTGATCCGTGTTGTGACTCTCAGTGCCACACTGCATGCATTGATAAGTGACCTTAAGCTCACCACCAAAGACTCGATGTACGAGGTATGGCGATGCCGTGATCGTGTCTTCGCCTCCCACGGACTGGATACCACTATCCGTTGAGTCAGAGTGCGAGTCTGACAAGCCATTTTGCGTTTGCGCCAATTCTTCGCCTGAAAAGAAAATCAGAATTCACGTTAACGGATCGCATTAAACTTTATATATCCGTCGGTTTTATTTTTGGAATGTGAGTCAGCAGAAAGCTCAGAGCGCACCATTTTACACAAAGAGTAGTCGCACTCATATGGGAATTAAAATTGACCGAGCTGTACAAAATTATTAATTTAGAATCGAGTGGATAAATAAAACACCTTCGCTCAAATTTCCTTCAGTTGTCCATCGGGTTATGGTTTTCGACGTGCCATTATCGTTCAAAGGTGACTCCAAAGTTTCAGCTGCTTCTTCCTCTACATCCATGATTTCTTTCTCTACTGTTGATTTCTCGCTAATACTTTGATCATTGACACTGACGTTCACCAATGCTGATTTTTCTTGTTCATAAAGAACATCCAACAAGTGGCTGAAAAAAGAAAAGTAAATAAATATATAAATAAATTTAAAGACAGCAAAAAAGGTAGCGTAGGATTTATAAAGTATTAATTCGCTATATGTATTTACCATAAGAATTCTGAACTATCTTGTTGCTGTCCAGGCATAAAATAAGACGGTTTCGAAGATCGCCAGATTTCGGTAGGAGCGAGCGAAGCTTTTTCCGAATACTTGAGCAGGGCAAACAGATTTTGCAAATGTTTCAAAATCATTTGATTGGACAAGTTTGTGCTCTTATACAGTAGGACCTCATGGGTAAATGCCCGGGTCATTGCAAGCGCCTGTAATACGCTGTTCATGTAGCACGTGTTGCCCAGATTTCTGAGACCAGTTTTACCAGGGTCTATTCTACCCACGCCGCTACTCGTGCTCGGATAAGAAATCTCCATTTCTTCTTTTTCCTCGGTTACTTGCTGTGCCGCCATTCCTTTGCACAAGTAAGCACAACAAAGTTTTTCCACAGTCTCGCAGATCTTACACGAAGCAGCATTTTGACGATGAGCGCTGAAAGTCCCCAAGAGAACCGAAATGATTTGGATAATACTTCCTCTTACAGCCCTTTCATTTGGGTACGTGGATATTCGTTCATCCTCCATAAGATGGATGAAAAGTTTCATCATTTTGTGAAATAATTCTTGTGAGCTGACGAGCGATAATAGGAAAAAAATGATGTTCTCTTCAGGGATGAGTGTGTAAAATTGCTGAGATCTCATACATTTCAAAAAAATTAAAGGTAACATTTCGTCTGCCACTTCTGTTACTATTCGACGTTTTTGGTACTTTGTCCAACTTTTCATGAACAATGTCAACCATCTGCTCAAATAATTCATGTTGGTGTAAGGTGGTTGAACAAGCCATTGGCAAAATAAATTAAGCATTTTAATGATCTTCGGCTCCTTTATGTTTTCCTTGATTAAGTGCTCAACAACGACGCACATGTGATCCCTCCACAATTTTTCATCAACCAGCTGAAGAGCAACAAGCAAGGCTGCACTTGGATTTTCCATCCTTTCGCTCTTGAAGAAAATCTCACAAAATTTGTTAAAACACATCATGGAGGCATTCATGACATCGAATATGCGTCTTTTCTTTAAGAAGTCTGATATCGTAATCAGGTCCTTGCTGTACTTTTTCATCTCTACCGCATCTTCCGGCACTTGTATCCAAGACAATACTTCTATAATGGCCTGCCACAGGCTGGAATAGTCACAAAGAGGTGGTAGGTATTTCTCATGGTTGTCATTCAATACTTGAATAATTTCAGCCAGATATGGTTGATGCTGGAAAAAAAATATTATCACAAGTTAAAAAATGATGGTAAGATTTTCATGGTACTGTATGTACAAAAAAAAACATAAGATTTCTAGTTATTTAAACTTTTTCTGATATGATTTTTTTTGACAGTGTATTGATTCTTTGATCAATATCAAAAATTCGACTTTGATTATAATATTTAGGCATAAACAATAAGCTTTACTAAGAAGTAGAGAAGATATAAGAGTATTACTCAAAACTTACTAACAAATCTGAAACAGTACAAAACCTTAGTTCTTGAAAAGAAAAAATTAATATTAAAATGACGCATGTGACTTTTGTACACAACGTTTTGCACATTTTATAGTAAATGATCTTTTCTAAAATTAGATCAGCACTAGTGTCATTGATCTAATTAAAAAGGTAGCTTTGTTACATTATAAATACATCCACCCAATGATGTGAAAAATTAGTTGTACAGCAAATTTTGAGAATTCAAGAAAATGGTAAAAATGATAACTCGTATATTTATTTATGGGAAAATCTTCATCATGAGCAGCATTTATTAAAACAATGGAAAAAAAGAGACAAAGAAGAGAGCCAAAAAAATCAAACAAACAACCTACCTTGAAGTCGCTGGCAGAGTTGATCAAAAAACGTGCTATGTCATTGGAAACGGGGTTATTGGCAGTAGTGTGGGGAAACGGAAACTTGGAGAACCACTCGAGCAGCTTCGGTATCTCAGCAATGTTCCTAATCTTGTCCTCGATGAGAATCGACCTGAGAATCTTATCGTAGCTTCTGTTGCAGTCGTAGGTCGAGTTTTTACTGCCAGACTCGAGGTTCTCCATCTCCTCGAGGCTGTTCCAGGCCTCCTCAACCTTGCTCTGCTCATCACTGGACACGATTCTGCGCAGGCACTCAACGAAGGCCGGCGCCGTGTCTGCCACCTCCTGGTGATTGTGCTGCTGCTCGACAATCATCTCGCTGCCACAGATACCACTTTGTATGTAGTCTCCGTTGCTACTGTCACTACAAACGATGTCAGTAACCTGATGCAGCTCTTCGATATCCTCGCTAACGGCAGTGTTGCTGCTACTACTGCTGCTGCTGCTGCTCCGCAGACTACGACGCTGACGCTTACTACTCGGAAGCTGCTGTTGTTCGGGTACACTGCTGTTGATGTTATTGTCGTTGTCGCTGCTGGTGCGCTTTCTTCTGCCACTGCCGGACGCCGACGACGACGACGACGCCGACGAGCCCGCCAGATCCCTCATGTACTACACAAGCATCCGTCCAGGACGCGTAATTGCATTGCTACTACTTGCTACACCAACACACTCTCTCTCTCTCTCTCTCGACGCTTCTTTTCTCCTTCTCCTTCTGCTCCTCGCCTCCGGTCACATCACCAGTCACCACGACTTCCACACACTTTCAACTGTCTTGAGAATTGTCATCACTGGCGTATTCGTATTCGTATATAAATACAAAACGTCGTGCACAGTCAATGATGCGCGATGATATTTAATAACTGTACAAGTATAGGTAGGTATACGTGCAAATGCACGAGGAGACGCCAATGACAGGCTGCAGCTGAAGCAGACGAGGCGTTCCTCTCTCTTTCTCCCCCGAAGAGTTAAAGAGCTCACTATTATTATTATTATTATTATTACTTTGTGTATGTTGTATGTAATATATAAAAGTTAGGTATAAGTACAGGTGTGTATAAATTTTTTTTTTTTCTTATATTATAGTGTACTGACCTTATACTATGGGTATGCATGCACATGTACACTGTCTTTGTTCATTCAACATTTACATTGTCTTTTAACATGTCGTTTTCATCGTATCATTATATACGTTTCTCTTATTTTCGCTTGTTATTACATTTTCGTTCTTTATTATTCGCATATCATATCTATTTTATCTCCCTGGTCACGCAGGACCGGTTATGGCGAGCTCGTCACAATTCTTGATTTTTCAATCGCTTTTTTATTTTTCTTTTCATCTTAAAAACTAAATCTTTATCCTAAGTCGGTTTCATGAATTCGATACCCGGCAAGAACCTTCAGAAAAAATCTGAGTACCTACCCCGACCGGGAATCGAACCCACGACCCCTTGAGCTGTGTTGTTTCGGTGGCTAGCAACGACGAGCTCAGGTGTGTATAAATATCAAGTGTTATGCATAAAACAAAGATAGGTGTACTTAAGCCTTGAATAAACGAGTAACGACATAGGTAACGAGCGGCGAGTCAGACGAGGGGAGAGGGGATTAAATTTCTTTTTCTACATATTATCATCAGATGATGTTATACATATATATATAGGTACAGGAAAATACCTATACCTATATATAGTATAGCTTTTCCTGCTCCAAAACTCTATATTCCGTAATTCCGTTCTCGCATCGCAGAGCAGCGCTCCTTTGAGCCGCGCATGATATTATTATTTTGTGAGTGCAAGTTTTCATCGCTGATACTTATTAACATTTTCCCCTATACTATGATTTTCTGATCTTGAATTCTATAAAAAAAATGATAGAATAACTTATACACCTCGTACTGGTTAATAAAATTATTTCTCGATGCGTTTAAAATTTTATAGAAAAACTGCTTACAGTTTTTATTACCTAATGCTGATAAGCACAGAGGGTTTATTACATTTAGTCACCGATTGAGTGATTCGCATGGTAACTCACGAATTTTTCATTTGAAAAACACGGTCGTTTTCCGTTTTCATTATTCAAATATTTATTGCGGCTAGTGTAAAGACGTAAAATATGAATAAACAAAAACAAACTAACACGATATCTCATTGATGCTGTCTGCTATAAATTTTATGAGCGCTGCTTGAAGGGTGTTGATTTGTTGTGTTGTTTTTATTCATTCGGTAATTTCGGTGTATATACCATCAGTGCAAAATGTCAACATGTGAATTGTAACTGACAGATATACTTATGACGAACACAAACATTTTTAATATAAATATGTAACTCGCACTCGTGAAGTCTGTAACGACAGCGGTGGTTGACCCTTGACCCAGTATAAAGTGAATATCTTTTCCGAGTTTCGACAACACGCCAAACACGGTACTTATATACTTTTTGTAGGTACATAGGTAGTTACATACGCATACCATCAGCTCAGCGGTCTTGAATGCCTTGATCGACTCTGGTACGACCTTAGCCCAGCAGAGTTCGGTCAGCTCGGCGCGTCGGCTACCTTGCAGTGTGGAGTATATATGTGGTGGTGAGGAACTGAGAAGTATCTGGAAAGTGGATAGGAAGTATATAGTTTATACTGTTTATAGGAAGCTTGCATTTGCAACGCAGTAACAGGCAGTAAGCAAAACACCGTGAAGAGACTACTAGGTTGAGTATAAGATATACTGCTTATCAAGCGCGTCGTCGTCTACTGCAGGAACAAATCATATCAGCAGATCCGAGCACATTTCTGCTTTACATCGCAAATCAGTACCAGCACACTCTCCAAACTGCTCAAGACTTATCAAGTCCACTGTTTGTCTACGTCAATATCTGCAAAGCATAAAAACACAGCTCAAAAATGTCAGACTGGGATACTGCTCCGACAATTATTCGCAAGAGACCGCCCAAGGCTGGCACATTGAAGTCCGAACAGGTGAGTAGTACTCATTGGTAGTAGTGGCAAAAATTTTTACCCTAGCTACCGTCGGCCAGCAACTTCGATTTTCCCCCCTTTTCGTCTGCCTATACATACTCCATACTTTAGAGTCTACTACTTAAATTTTTTATTCTCCTTGTAGTACTTTTGTAATTCTTGAATGATGTGATTTGATTTTAATTTTTTGTTGTTTTCTATTTTATAGGCAGTGAACCAAGCTCGCCGGCAAGGAGTAACTGTGGAGACTCAAGCCAAATGTAAGTCGTGGCTTTATTGCCAAATTCGAATTATTATTCTACTCCGTAGTTTTATAATAGTGTTTTGATGTGGGTACTTATTTCGTTGACTCGTTCGTTAGCTGATTTCCACTCTCTGTTTTTGTTGCCCTTATGTTTACGTGTCGTTGCACCCTCGGCTTTTCCTCAAAGTACGTGTATATACACATTTGCGCGTGTGCAATTTATAGATCGGGAGTAGTGGGTTTTCTCTCCTTCTCGCTTTCGCAAATGATGTGCGACTTGAAATTTTCGCGAGGCTGGTAATGCGGTTGTTGTGCAGATGATTTTTGTTCATTTTTTAGGTGTATGCATATAAAAATGTTTTATGGTCAACACCATACTTGACATGAGTTCAGTAATGTTGGATTTCGAAACATCATGTAAAATTGAGTAAGCTTAATTGTATATGAACAGATTTGTAAATGATCCTTTCATGAACAAAGTTACAAGTTTTTCTAGATGCTACAATGTCTTTATCACCACCTATTATAACTATTCACTCGTTAAAACTTGCTTGGAGGCAGACTTTTGAAACTATTATTAAAAACATGATGCTATTATCAATTGTTTTTCTGAATGTTTCAATATTTTTATCGCTATGTATAACTTTACAAGTTTTTTCTTTCCATTTTACGATATAATAATAATATTGCTCCATCTTTTTTTGATTTTTACTACTTTATTGTAATTTCAGGGGGAGGTGGAGCCAACAAGCAACATGTTACCACAAAAAATACAGCCAAATTGGACCGTGAGACTGAAGAATTGAAACATGAAAAAATTCCCCTTGATCTTGGCAAAACAATTCAACAAGGAAGACAGGCGAAAGGGTTTTCTCAGAAAGATCTAGCCACAGTAAGTTGTTGAAGTTAAGAAGATTATTTCAAGCAATCAGTAATATAATGTTCTGTGTGCACACTATTCATGCACAATTATTTTTCAGAAAATTAATGAAAAAACACAGGTGATTACCGATTATGAAGCCGGCAGAGGTATTCCCAACAACTTGGTGCTTGGCAAAATTGAAAAAGTACTTGGAATTAAATTAAGAGGCAAGGATCGTGGCAAGCCAGTGCCAGTAATAACTGCAAAAAAATAAAATCGGATACACATTTTGCTAAAGGGTGAAACTCTAAGCGAATATGAGGGTGAAAAACCCTTTGGCAAAAAAAACATAGTGGTTTTGAAAACCCAGACCGCGGAATAAAGTTTAAAAATATAAATGGGTCTTTCTATTCCTTCGATTGTTTATACACAAAACGGTTACACTTCAGAAATAGTAATCCATCTATTCAATCTTTGTTTTTTTTTTTGTTGTTTTGATAAGCATAAAGTATATTACAATATTATGTTTGTATATTTCTGAAAATTTAAAGAGTAAGATATAGTAAATATGAATAATTCATTGTCAAGTGTTAGTTATCCATGAGTAGAATGTAAAAATTTTGCGTTTTGCATACACACTTAAACACATGGTTGACTGATTAATGCTTTTGATTAGTGAAGATCATTTTTATTTATAAAAACTATGCATAATAAAAAAAAATGAATAAATTAAGTTACTTAAAATGATTGTTAACAATTTTTTATTAACTGTACCCTTTCTTTCATCCCATATTTTTTGAAAACTGTTTACAGTATATTAGTACTTCCGAGTAAATATTTTAAGGTAAAAAATTTTTTATTCATGAGAAGTTGAAGTAAGCAATGTGGAGGGTTGCTCAGCACCCTATTTACACATATCGTGAGTTAGGTTCCTATAAAAAAAATATCCCTTGCTCGATATTATAGAAGTATTTATATTTCAATAGAAAATACAACTTGTTAATTGAAAACGGACCGTCCGTAAAAAAATTGATTAATCTCTCCTCAACTCGAATTTTTCAGTTTCAATACCATCTTGAGTTATAATTTTAATGGTGATCGCATCACCAGTGTAAATATCTCTTTCAGCAGCTGATATGAACACATCTTTGGCGATAGCCACTGCCTTCTCCTTGGTCAATTTAACTTCTATTACATTTTCTTGGTTTTGATAACCGATCTGCAATGAAATTTATTTGTCATGACTGATCTTATTATCCTAAGCTCGCGTATTTGTACTGCATCAGTGGAAAATATTACCTGATTATCAAGCAGTGGTTGCAACAGGGCACCAGATGATCCAGTGGCAAAAAATTTATTCTCTTCCATATGACCAACTGGATCGTATCTGTAAATGACGCCTTTGCCATCTGAATCCAGACCAGCCAAGACATTTCCAATATAGTAAGGGAAAAATCGCTTGTGGTAAAGCATTGTTGACAGCATTTGGGCTACAGCCGGAGTTGACATATCTTTATGATGCTCGTGCTGATACATCTGGGATGAATGATTTCATTAACTAATAACTGATCGACGATCAAAGTAATGAAATTGATAAAAAAAAAAAGGAAAAACTCTCACCTGCGTACGAGCAGCCACCACTCTGGTGAGTGTTAAAATATCACACCAGCATCCTGTACATCCCAAAACAGTGTTTGGGGAAAGTGTGAAGAGTTTTTCCTGATCACGCGTGTAAATGGAAAAACCAGTACTGAGACGGGTGTCTGCTGCTATCAAGCTAAAGTCGTCCCCAGAAAGAGCAACTACACTCCTAATGACAAATCAAGTGAACGATTAAAAGTCACAGTTTCGTTGAGAATCAAATGTAATTCCACTTAGGAGTTACATCTACTTCTATTAAGGTAGATTAAAATAGACTTTCTTAGTAACATGTTACTTGACGTAATATTAAAAAGAGGCACTTTTAGAAAATTATATTATTGAACTGTTTTGCTTTGAAAATCCATCATCATCCAGGTAGGTTAGGTCTAGAGAGAACTTACCCTCCGTTATTCGCGTAGGGGCTGAAGTGGTGCTGCCTCGGCACCTGGGTGTCGTAGTCTGGCAAATACCTCGAGGGATCCCTTCCATAGGCAACGGCCATCTCGGCTTTGTGTTTGGTGAAAACAATAATTGACTTTGAGGCAAGTAATTTGGTATTTTGTGCTGATGTTGATGACAATACACTTTTCCGGCACTTTGTGTGGTGTGTGATTCTGCTACAGCCGACAATGTAGGTTATGTAGAAATCCTACTTACGCGAGCTTTCAAACATTTTTGGAGGTAAATTTTAAAATATGTGCTTTCATTCCTACTTAAAATAAGAGAATATTTTTCGTTGTTTTTATTTTTAATTCTGGTAATGCAACTTTTGCATCGTACATTGACTAAAATGGTGATACAGTTTAGAGACGTTAATTATATTTCACGTACGAAAATCATCAAAATCATATAAAATCTACTTTATAATCATATTTTGATATTTTGTGTGAAGTACTTTACGTAATACAGTTTTAATAACCCCACATATTTGTTGAACATGGTACTGATGGATTATCAACTTGGAACTGCGTGTTAAATGTGCTTTTGCATTCCTGTTTTGGCGTATTGTAACAATTTCACAAAATGATCATCTGATCATCAATGAGGATTAATTTTTGGAAAAAAGCTCGATCTCACCATCAACTTGCAAGCCGTAGATTCAAAATATCCCTGGCTGGTGGTAAAAATCACTTTTGCCTCGCAACCGTATTAATAATAACCATTTTTCACAGCAGCGTTGGAATAAGGGAGAGCAACGCACCTTCATCACGTGCATATACACTTATTTGTTTCTGCAAGTTACATACCTCATACTTTCAGTAAATACACGGCAACCAACACACATCCATGCAAAAGTCCGCGAGCAAAATCAATATCCCATCTCTCGCACAACCATGTTATAATACTAACTTACTTACCTGCACATGCAACACCACTATGTATCTCATGTGTACACATGCGACATACATAATATAATATCATCCAGCAGTCTCTGGTCGAACCTCCCACCCTCCCTCGCCCTTTCACATGGGGAGGGCACAGATTCCCAGCCCAGTGCACAACCCTGATGCGCATTATTTGAGCTCAAAGTTTTTTTCAAACTATAAATGCAAGAATCCAACGAGGTGTGAAAAAAAAAAAAAAAAGAATCATCGATCCACACCTATACATGCAGATGCGTGTCCGAAAAACAGCTGTACCGCGGGAGGACAGGGTGTCGTAATCGTACCTATATTATGTATACACACTAACTAACCCGTGCGCAAGAGCACCAGCACGTAACACACTCTATGTACTTACCCCAATAAACAGAGGAGGGAATGAAAAAAAAAAAAAAAGGGGGGGGGGGGGGTGACGTTAGTATCATTTTTATTTATAAAAACTATGCATAATAAAAAAAAATGAATAAATTAAGTTACTTAAAATGATTGTTAACAATTTTTTATTAACTGTACCCTTTCTTTCATCCCATATTTTTTGAAAACTGTTTACAGTATATTAGTACTTCCGAGTAAATATTTTAAGGTAAAAAATTTTTTATTCATGAGAAGTTGAAGTAAGCAATGTGGAGGGTTGCTCAGCACCCTATTTACACATATCGTGAGTTAGGTTCCTATAAAAAAAATATCCCTTGCTCGATATTATAGAAGTATTTATATTTCAATAGAAAATACAACTTGTTAATTGAAAACGGACCGTCCGTAAAAAAATTGATTAATCTCTCCTCAACTCGAATTTTTCAGTTTCAATACCATCTTGAGTTATAATTTTAATGGTGATCGCATCACCAGTGTAAATATCTCTTTCAGCAGCTGATATGAACACATCTTTGGCGATAGCCACTGCCTTCTCCTTGGTCAATTTAACTTCTATTACATTTTCTTGGTTTTGATAACCGATCTGCAATGAAATTTATTTGTCATGACTGATCTTATTATCCTAAGCTCGCGTATTTGTACTGCATCAGTGGAAAATATTACCTGATTATCAAGCAGTGGTTGCAACAGGGCACCAGATGATCCAGTGGCAAAAAATTTATTCTCTTCCATATGACCAACTGGATCGTATCTGTAAATGACGCCTTTGCCATCTGAATCCAGACCAGCCAAGACATTTCCAATATAGTAAGGGAAAAATCGCTTGTGGTAAAGCATTGTTGACAGCATTTGGGCTACAGCCGGAGTTGACATATCTTTATGATGCTCGTGCTGATACATCTGGGATGAATGATTTCATTAACTAATAACTGATCGACGATCAAAGTAATGAAATTGATAAAAAAAAAAAGGAAAAACTCTCACCTGCGTACGAGCAGCCACCACTCTGGTGAGTGTTAAAATATCACACCAGCATCCTGTACATCCCAAAACAGTGTTTGGGGAAAGTGTGAAGAGTTTTTCCTGATCACGCGTGTAAATGGAAAAACCAGTACTGAGACGGGTGTCTGCTGCTATCAAGCTAAAGTCGTCCCCAGAAAGAGCAACTACACTCCTAATGACAAATCAAGTGAACGATTAAAAGTCACAGTTTCGTTGAGAATCAAATGTAATTCCACTTAGGAGTTACATCTACTTCTATTAAGGTAGATTAAAATAGACTTTCTTAGTAACATGTTACTTGACGTAATATTAAAAAGAGGCACTTTTAGAAAATTATATTATTGAACTGTTTTGCTTTGAAAATCCATCATCATCCAGGTAGGTTAGGTCTAGAGAGAACTTACCCTCCGTTATTCGCGTAGGGGCTGAAGTGGTGCTGCCTCGGCACCTGGGTGTCGTAGTCTGGCAAATACCTCGAGGGATCCCTTCCATAGGCAACGGCCATCTCGGCTTTGTGTTTGGTGAAAACAATAATTGACTTTGAGGCAAGTAATTTGGTATTTTGTGCTGATGTTGATGACAATACACTTTTCCGGCACTTTGTGTGGTGTGTGATTCTGCTACAGCCGACAATGTAGGTTATGTAGAAATCCTACTTACGCGAGCTTTCAAACATTTTTGGAGGTAAATTTTAAAATATGTGCTTTCATTCCTACTTAAAATAAGAGAATATTTTTCGTTGTTTTTATTTTTAATTCTGGTAATGCAACTTTTGCATCGTACATTGACTAAAATGGTGATACAGTTTAGAGACGTTAATTATATTTCACGTACGAAAATCATCAAAATCATATAAAATCTACTTTATAATCATATTTTGATATTTTGTGTGAAGTACTTTACGTAATACAGTTTTAATAACCCCACATATTTGTTGAACATGGTACTGATGGATTATCAACTTGGAACTGCGTGTTAAATGTGCTTTTGCATTCCTGTTTTGGCGTATTGTAACAATTTCACAAAATGATCATCTGATCATCAATGAGGATTAATTTTTGGAAAAAAGCTCGATCTCACCATCAACTTGCAAGCCGTAGATTCAAAATATCCCTGGCTGGTGGTAAAAATCACTTTTGCCTCGCAACCGTATTAATAATAACCATTTTTCACAGCAGCGTTGGAATAAGGGAGAGCAACGCACCTTCATCACGTGCATATACACTTATTTGTTTCTGCAAGTTACATACCTCATACTTTCAGTAAATACACGGCAACCAACACACATCCATGCAAAAGTCCGCGAGCAAAATCAATATCCCATCTCTCGCACAACCATGTTATAATACTAACTTACTTACCTGCACATGCAACACCACTATGTATCTCATGTGTACACATGCGACATACATAATATAATATCATCCAGCAGTCTCTGGTCGAACCTCCCACCCTCCCTCGCCCTTTCACATGGGGAGGGCACAGATTCCCAGCCCAGTGCACAACCCTGATGCGCATTATTTGAGCTCAAAGTTTTTTTCAAACTATAAATGCAAGAATCCAACGAGGTGTGAAAAAAAAAAAAAAAAAGAATCATCGATCCACACCTATACATGCAGATGCGTGTCCGAAAAACAGCTGTACCGCGGGAGGACAGGGTGTCGTAATCGTACCTATATTATGTATACACACTAACTAACCCGTGCGCAAGAGCACCAGCACGTAACACACTCTATGTACTTACCCCAATAAACAGAGGAGGGAATGAAAAAAAAAAAAAAAAAGGGGGGGGAGGGGGTGACGTTAGTAGGTAGTACCTATATAGACCACGAGTACAGCGAAGAGAGTAAGCTAGTGGGACTTGACTCTCTTTCCCGCTGGGCACAGTGGCACACACGTACATCATACTGGTGGGCCGCGGAGCGCGCGCAAACGTCGAAACGTCGAAGCGAGCGCCGGGCGCGCGGATAGTAGTCGTTTCCAGCCCCGTGTATCCCTATACACGCAAGAGAGTATACGAGTATACCGTGGGCGAGCAGTACGCCACGAAAAGGCGAGCCTCACAGGAGGAGCTTCACCACGCAGTACCGCGCACACAATAACACTCGTTTATGCATACACAAGCGCGTGTAATGTAAATAAGCGCGTAAAGCTCGCAAGCTCTTGTGTTTTTGCGGTGTACCGTGTAATCCAAGGGCGGTTGTTTTTGGCTGCGCCAAAAGTTTAGTGCGAGGATGTGGCGCGGGTGACGAAAGACTAGGTGACAGCCGCGGAGTAACCCCAACCGCAGGGAGGTGTCCCCGATGTTGAGGGGACTCGGTGCGCATCGACACCCGAGAGTCCTTTCGGACCCGCCGCTACGCCACTTGGAGGCTCCACCAGTCCAGTAGCCGCTGCGACATGACGCTACAGGACCCCTACTACCTCGCCAGGGAGTGAGTGTCGCACTTTTTGTACATACCTCCTCGTAAACAAAATACATACTTTACCTACAGTCCATTTTTATTTTTTTTGTCACACCAACCCCATTCGGGAACCATGGATTCGTCCCCCCCCCCTCCCTCCAACGGGTCATACCTATCTGTTTTCTTATGGTAATGAGCGCTCTGGCCTGCCCATCTTTTTGTTTTCTTCCCTCTACCCTTGCCTGTACAATTCCACTGTACCATGTATTATGATGGGCAGTTGCGAGCTTCTTTTTTTGTTTTAACCGCTCGGTGCAATCTATACGTGGATGTAAAGTACCTCCCATTGATCAACGTATAGACCGGGTTGGTTAATGAAGTGGAAGATCCGGGCGCTAAGAGGACCGATGTTTATCGACCCTCTCTCTCTCTCTATCTGATGGTGCATCTGGGTTTCCATGCCCAAGGGGATGATTGACGCTCGCGCGGTGGTGCGCCCCCTCTTTGTTCCTACTCCGCTGATGTGGCCGGTAATTAAATTTTCCTCGCTCTATACTTGTGTGCGCGTGAGTGTAAAGGGGGGATAGAGGGGCAACAATTTTTCTGGCGGGTGTATTGCTTTTACTGCGCAATGGGGTTATACCTCTTGGTCAACCAACTCAAATGAGGACCCATTACGACTTGATAATATACGGATGCTATTGACACAAAAGTTTACAGGTATTTGGTTTAGGTTGATGCCGGTGTGTGTGGTCTGCTGACCGAAAAACAAAAAACAAAAAAAAAATTACTTACTTGCTGCGGTCATTTTAGCCGCTCTGATGTATACATATACAGGGATAAGAAAAAGAAAAAGGTGCGCATTGGCGTTGAAACAGGTTCAATTGCGTAATTATTGCATGAATAATTCACGCGAAAAAAAAAAAAAAAAATGTAAATCCCACTTGGATGCATCTTTTGTCCCTTTTATGCGATCCTCTCTCGGACGAAAGCCCGAGCTTACAAGCGGTTCTCGTCCGAAAAGGTATATAACGTATCCCCGAGTGATTTCACTGCCATGTATGAATGCTCGCTGCAAGAGATCTCCGTCGCGCGTGCAACTTTAATTAAACCCATCCTTCATCCTTTCTCCCTCCCCCCCCCCTCTTTCTCTCTTGCCGAATAGCTCTTTTTTTTAATTCAATACCTTTTCACTTTAAATCGAATTCGCGTGAATCTACGAACAAAAGTGAAGAATAATACCTAAATATTCGAAAAAAGAAAAAAGAAAAAAAGAGAGAACGCGAGGGTGGCACAGAAAGCCGACGGCGGAAATGAAAAACTGGCGTGGACAGAAGAGGACGATATTGATTTTTCGGCTTTTCGTGGATTCGCAGGTACACGGGTACGAATTGTAGGGCTCCAATAGCTATCGTAACGATTATTTATGAATTCCCCGCAAAGAGCGCGACCCATTTACCCCGATGGCGTTTTATCGCGTCATGCTCATTCGTAGTGTTGAAATCAAAGAGCAAATATGGCCTCAAACGAAACAAAAAAACTTGTACAACGTGCAGAGCCCCGGCAATTATCAATAAAATTCTATTAAAGCGCGCCGGGCTGGCTTTCGTCAAGATGGGCGGTTTTTATTGGCTCGACCGGTATAGCCCCCCCCCCCGCATCATATTCATGTATGATTATTGCATTGAGCAAAGTGCTTTGGTATATTGGGGCTTTGTGCGTCAAATTGTGCACGTATAGTTCATAGAGAGCCAAGAAGCGTGGGTACAAAAACTCGTCCGAATATTGTACACCGGACCATTTTTTCTTCGTGTGTCAGTAGTGAAACAATAAATTGAATAGGGCGCCGATCGCCTTACGAATGAATGTAATGCGATCGTATTCAATCGAACATTTTCGGCGTATGTATTTTTAACCGACACAAAGCTCGGCCCATCGGCGAAGGAATTCCGGTATATACCCCAGAGGGAGGGGGCGCAAAAGGGCACACACGCGCGGCTCTCGGTTCGTGAAATATTCAATCGAACGGGGTACGGAGGTATCATCGGCACTCGATTCCCGCGGAGAGAGGGTCGGGAGGTAAGGGTACACGTGATGAAATCGCGCGTGATTGGTCTGCTTTCGAGTGTATATAAGTTGTACGTTTGAGTAAATATTTCAGTAGGGCTTATTTGATGTACCCTTTGGGAGCTCAATCGAAAACTTGTCGGGGTATTAAGATGAAAGACATAATTGTTGGCATTGCAATGCAAATAATTTACAAAAATCCAAATATGCAACATAAGAAATGATTTCATGACTTTTCGAACAAAGAGCAACACTTTTTTTAAAATCAATAAAAACCTAAAGTCTAATGAAAATACTTTGATTTTCATAAACTAATTATTTATGAGCTCGATATTTCAAAAATTTTGATTTTAAACACAGCCATTGTAGAACGAATCCAAAGCTTAATCTTCAAATTTTTTTATTCATTCAAGGACCCTCAGCTTCCGTACAATCTCTGCACGCATTTATCACATACCCACCCACATTACACTCGTAACACGTCTCGCCAGTGGATGTACTTATTCAAGAGCTCTTTTTTTTTCCTCAGCAAGAAAGGGGGAGCCGCGCGACCTTTCATTCTTTTGATTGATTATAGATCTTGATGGCCTCGTTCGCGAGGGTGACGAAACTCCATGCGCGTATATGAATGTATCACGCGCGTTACCATTTTCATCGTCCAAACTTTTTGACGAACTCCAATTACGCAGTACACTGCTGGTGATGAAACAAAAAAAAAAAAAAAATGATGACTTTTAGGATATACACCCCCAAGTTCTCGGAACGCGATCGATGGACTTTTACAGCTGGTGCTCAAACACCTGAGTAAGTGGACAGTAACAATTGGGAGGACGGAAAATGAATAATTTTTATAGAACCGAAAAAAAAAAGAAAAAAACTCGACCCACCCCGCCTTTGCACTATCTAAAATGTTATATTTCGGGCTGTTGATTAGTCCGAGTCATCATAATATATGACAGCACGCGTGTGAGTAAAACCAAAAACATATATATACTTTCCGTCCTTGAACCCTCCGCTATACACGTCATCCTCTCTATTTACCTTGCGTATATACCCTAAAAACGAACTAATAATCGCCTAATGGGGCTCGCACACGCGCGCGTGTATTTGTATATACCATCGAGTAAGTATAGTTTCGGGGTGAGTCCGTTGCTTTCGAATAAACGAAGTGGTATATTATTTTTACTGCGTAGGCTCGGGTATAGGTGTATAACGCGGCCTTTGTTTTCCTTTTTCCCGTTAACGATCCGGGCGTGTTCGTATCTCGCTTCGATACTGGTTAAAAAAAAATCACGGACACGCACCGGTACGTTTGTCTTCTCATCAATTTTTGTTCAACTTCTCGCTACAGGGCGGAAAAGAGGCATCGGTCGATAATCCCACCGACCTGATGATGTCATCCCGAACCATGCAGGAAAGTGCTCTTTGTTTGAATGTGTACATCGATATCGATTTTGCGAAAAATCGGTAAACCATGCAAACAACGCTACGGTAAAATGGAGCTCTGGAAACTACAGCCTATAGCGTCGTCCGATGGAGAGACAATCTCCGCTTTGGATTAAAGCTTCCACCCTATATACACATCTCCCTTTTCGTCTCTGTCGACATTGCACCCACTACATTATAGTTACATTGTAGCATGATACGGGCATCTATGTGTACTGTAATCGCGTTAAATAGCGTCATTGCCATGCATATACATGTATATCTACAAGTGATGCAGCCAAGCTGCCGAGCTATCAGCGGGTTACGGAGCTTCTCGGGATTATGATGTGTTGCTGTATGTGCTTGCTCGTACATTATTTATACACCAACAACATGTATGTCCCCTCAACACCCCGATCTCTTTCTCTCTGCCTCTAGTTCTATAGTTTTGATTTTCTCACCTTACGTGCATCAACACTTTAATCGAATTCATACGATCGATCGTCTATTACCACATACAATGTACACCCTCTTCTACTATTAATGTGAAAATATATACTTATTGTATAACTTGTCTTTTTATTTTATGATCAATAGTGGTTGTATGGATTGATGGGTCCACTAAACTTACAGTATCGATTGATTATCGCTTTACGTTTGAGTCATTTCATTATAAACAAACAACGAAAGGCTCGTCGATATACCTATATTTGGAATACATAAAACATAATATGTATATTACATACTTGAAAGCTTAGAAAATGTGATTCAAATGATATACTATGCTCACGCTTGTTTTTTTAAAACGCAATCAGTCCAAAATCAAGATGTGTATTAGTACGCTGCGTGAGATGAAATTCCAAAAATATAAAATGACTTCGGGCATTGACTTGTGTGGTATTACCAAAGAAAAACATAGCTGTAAGCATTACAAACTTGAGATCATGAAGCGATCGCCGTTTGCGAGTTGTCAAAGGAGCTTTGTGAATGTGCAAGCTCACATAGTGGCGGCAAATTCGAAAATATGCACAAGTGTAACCGTAAAGGGAGAAACGAGAACGAGTATTTTTATGTTTATTATATATGTTGTGCGTACGAGAGAGCTTTCGAGCTTTTTTATCTGCTACAAGCTCTGTCGAAAGATATTTCGGATGATATAATGCGTGGGTGGACCGACCGAGTAATGGCTCCCTGATTTATCGACACTAAAGATAAATGGCCGGGGGATTGACCCGAGATTCGTTTTATCGGTAAGAGGTAATAAAAATATACGCGCCAAAATATGTAATAGTAAAATAAATTCATCTGCAGTTATAATTTTTGTATGTAAATTTGAAAGTATATGGCTACTGAGTGAATGGTGATTTTTTTTTTTTTTTTTTTTTTATGTTATTTGCAACAAAAAACGTGTGATTTTGACTAAAACAGTTGTCCGACAAAGTCTTCGGAGAACACAAATCTTAGAGCTTGCAAAATTTAAGAATAAATATATACACCTCGAGCACGACGCACCATCACCCCCGCCGTTATATATACTCTTCTCTTGTCTCGACGATCCACCTAATTCGTTTAACCTACTTTTTACCGTCACGTATATATATCTATACGTACGTATGTATCATAGTTACGTGCATTTTACTGTACTGCGGACTCGGAAATATTTATGCGCTCTCCAAAGCGACTCCTCCGGCTCTCAACCCCCTCCCCCTTTTTTTGTGCCAAAAAAGCTCCGGCTCTCGGGTGGTTGAACTCTTAAAACTAAAATATGCGATGAAAAAAAAAAAAAAAAAAGAAAAAATGCACTTTCATTTCAAAACCAAATAAATTCACCCGCATCAAACTCGATCGATCGTTGTTACTATATGTTGATTGCGTTTTCCACCGCAGCGAGGTATGCCGAGCGTTGAACAAAACGCGGGGTCTGTACGGTCGACTGCAGGACCTGCAGGATCTGCGGACGGCGGGGGCCGGCACGTCGTCCTCGTCTATGCATCACAACAGCCTCGATGGACTGCCACCCCTCGACCCTACGGAAGAACTCGAGTGGACCGCCAACGAGCTACGCAACGCTCTCAGGGCCATCGAGTGGGACATCGACGAGCTCGAGGACACCATCCATATCCTTTTGCTCTGCTCTTTCTTTCTTTCTTTTAGGCTGCACAAACTCTTTTTTTTTTTTTTTTTTTTTTTTTTTTTTTTTTTTCCATACAATGTATACACGGTGCAAATACACGGCCCGTATGGATCGAGCTCGCACGAGTAATTGTTTATTTTTGTAGTTGTCTTAAAAAAAAAAAAAAAAACTCACTCGACATTAATTGCCTTTTAATTGTTTTGGTGATCGAGAACCCAATTCGTCGTAGCCGTGATTAATTTCGATCGTGATTTCTAATTAGGAATGAGCTAATACTTTTACTGGGCGACAAATATGAGTCTATCAATGATACGCGGGAAACCTGTAGGACTGAGGAATTTGACGATTATGAGTTTCAAATGGCTGTGCAAGTCTGTGGAAGCGAATGGGTTAAATTTATTTTTCGCGAAGCGTCCGAGCGAGGCTAAAAAGATGTGTATAAATAGATGATTTTATTTTTTGACGGCAAGCAAAGACCCATTTGTTTCAGATATTTTTGCTATGCGAGTGATTTTCTTATGAAAGACGCTTTTGAAACTGAAAAATGGATGAAAAATCTGTTGAAAATTTTCCTTAATGATTTTCTTTCGTATGCACGTATCGTGGAAAAAAATCCCAATAAATTTAGATCGGACAACAGAGACATGACGGTGCGACGGCAATTCATACGGGATACGCTCGACGAAATAAAGGTGAGGGAAAAATAAATAAATAAATAAATAAAGTGGAAGGCATGAATTTAAAAATAATATAGCAGTTTTATTTTTGTTCATATAACATGCATGTACTCACGTTGTACTGATTTTGCTTTTTCAGAACATGAAGGACAAAATTAACATGAACAAAGAAAAAGAGTACAACAGAACATCCAGGCAGGTACGTGCACATTTATATAATACATAATACGGCAAATAAAAGATGAATCAGCTTGGTATTTTTTACATTATTTTTAATAATATACAAAATATCGTTACAAAATCTGCCTACGTCGAAATGCGGAGATTCAATGAGACCCGAGAAATTTGATTTCTCGCGTGCTCGGGTAGCTTTAACGACTCGAGAACTTCATTATCATTATTATTATTAATATATAAATCTTATTGGTGACTCTGTATACAACACTCGAGTAGAAAAAAGATCGCTTCAGTTCTATACAGAAAAATTTATCTTACGTCATTCAAAAAGTTAATACTTCATTTAGCCTTAAGAGTTAGTTTTTTTATGCATATAAAAAAAAAGAGAGATATTTTGAAAAATACTTCAATAGTGTTAGTTCCGTTAATAAGCATATACAATACGTATTACATAATAATTGCCAAGTAGGTTTTATAAAAATATTTATAAATACGAGTGTGACGCACGCGCCCGCGTCGCATGTATAGGGAATGTCACGATGCATAGCGCGTTTTTGCGTACAATATATCTATATCGCATACACGACATCGAAAAACACGCGCGACCCCGTAAATGATACAACAAAAAAAAAAAAATAAAATAAAATAAAGTTGGGATCGCGAGCTCGAGCGTCTGCGCGGCTACCGATTTCTGATTACGTCGACCGAAATCCTAATAATCATCATTACTATGTCATTGCATCGATAAAACAGCGATCGCCAACCTCAGATGAACCATTCCTTCCTCTTTTGTACTTGATGCCCGGTGGCTGAATTTACGACCGCCGAGTCGGGATCTAGCGCTACCTCCGCGCCCTTGTCCTCTTGAGTAAGGTACTCGCCCTTGTGCCGCGATATGTACCTACCGATGAGGAACATCATGATGCAGAGGGCAATCAGCATGACGGCGAGCACGCCACCGAGAACCGCGGCGTCTGGCTCCCCGTAAGCGTCCCGCACCTTGTTCTCGTCTATCTCCGGCGGTGGCCTGGTCTCTATGGAGTTCGGCGGATGGGTTATCGGCTCGACGCCGCAGTAATCCTCCGTCAGCCGACTGCCGATCGAGCGCACGTTACCCGGACCATTTTCCTGGAAGAGCAGCTTCAGCGGGTAGATGTCGTCGAACTCGACGCGCGACACGCAGCCGATGAAACCCTCGGTCATCGACTCGTTCCTGCCGATGTACATGTACTGAATGTTGTTGAACTGGGCGTCGGCCGAGCCTTTGATGGCGAAATTGAACTCTTTCGGCTCCTGGTTGTCGACCTTTATGACGAGCGTCGAGCCTCCGTTCTTCCGGCCGATGTGCACGTCGTGGTACTGCCCGAGGCCAAAGTGCTTGTCCGGGTAGATGATCTCCTGACGCTCGAAGCCAAAGTCGAAAACGACGCGCAAGTGGCCGCTGTTCGACACCATGATCGTCATGTACTCGCCGGTGATGTTCGACGTGAAGCCAAGGAGGAAGCCCTTGGGATTCGTGGTGGTGAAGCCGACGCGGATACTCTCCGAGATCGTGGAGCGCCAACTGCCGGAAAAGTCGTACTTGACCATGGAGTTCTGCCGAAGATTGATGCCGATTTCGTCCGCGCAGATCGGGCCCTTGAACGCCGTCCACCTGCAGTCGCACCAGTAGCCGTCGTAGCGCTCGTGGCAGGTGCCGTTGTTGAGGCACGGGCTGCTCTTACACCTGCCCTCGCAGCCCTCGCTCACGCCGTACAAGCCACGGCGGGCGTGGCTCCTCAGATCCTGCAGTTTGCCGTTGATGAGCAGCGACCTGATGCAGCCCACGTACCCGTCCCGGAACTCCGTGGTTGCGCCAACGACCAAACTGGAGTCGAGCTGGAGTGCGCGCACGGGACCCGGAGGCTCGCGCACCTCGTTCTTGAAGGCACCGTCGATGACTATGCGCGCCTCCTTGCGATTGCGCTCCACCGAGACGCTGTGCCAGTTGTCGTCGGCCAGCCGGCTCGAGGTCTGAACGCTCACGGCCAAGGGACTGCCGCCCGCTTGGTACTGGAAGTGTATCTGGTTGCCCCCGTTGATGGATATCTTGATGTAGTCGCTCGAGCCCTTGCTGTGGATGATGACGGCGTTGTCCTGCGTCGTCTTGAACTCGAAGTAGATGTCACCGCTGTGGCCGATCTCGAAGGTTGGCAGATTGATCGTCGCGTCGACGATGCGGAAGGTGACGACGTTCTGGGAGAAATCGTCGCCCTCGCAGACCAGGGGCCCGAGCGTGTACCTGCCCTCCTTCTCGTCGAGCGACGTGCCGGTGTTGCCAAAGCGCAGCTGCTTCACGGGCAGGTGATCCTTCTCCGCGATCTCGCCGGCGTCCTCGAACCAGCCCTCGAGGTCCGCGTCGCAGTTGCACCACTTCTCGGGCTGCGCGCAATTGCCGAGGATGCCGCACTCGCACTTGCGCGAGCCCGGCAATGCGCCACCCCAGTAATCCATCTTCTGGTTGTTACGGCCGACCCACCAGGAGTTGGGCTGGAAGGGCTCGTTCAGGTTGGACGGGCTGTTGAAGAGGTGCGAGTGCTTGCAGAAATAGCTTAGGTGCTGCCTGCAGTTGTCCGAACGGCCAATCAGGGCCTCGATTTGGTCGTGCTCGGCCTCGTAGTGGATGTCCTGACTGAAGCTACCCGGCGCCTCGAAGCCCTTAACCGTCGTTGGTTTTTCGTTGCTGTGGCGCAGGACCGTTATGACCCGTTCGCCGGCAAAGTACTCGCAGGTGACAGGGAACGGACGTAGGGGACCACTGCCGTCCACGTCTATCGTAATCTCGGCCTTCTGATTGACGGAGGTTGGCGACTTGCGGTAATCCGTACAGGAGAGCGGATTCAGGGACGTGTGGCAGACGGCTCCCGAGTAGCCGGTCTTGGAGCAGTCGCAGAAGAACTCGTCGGAGTTCTGCATGCAGATGCCGCTGTGCTCGCACGGGTTGGGATTGCACCGGTCGACCATCTGACACGCGTCGAAGACGATCTCGTGCTTGCAGCAGTATTGGTCTTCCTTCCAATCGGTCGGCAGCTGGTAGTTACCGTCTATCTGGATGACGCGCATGCAGCCGATGAAGCCGCGCTGGTTGCCGGGCATACCACCAACAAAGTACATGTGACCCGTCGCGATATCCATCTGCCGCGTGGTCTTGGTCGGCCGGGAATCGATGTTGATGGTCAAACTATTTTTCGCCATGGTAAACACGATCTGGTGCCACTTGCCGTCGTTGAAGGTCTCGTCAAAGTTGTCCAGAATGGCTTTTTGCTCGTCGCTCTTTGTCTTCAGCTCGACCTTGAGCTTGCCCTCTTCCAAGAACATCTTGACGTAGCCCGAGGAGATAAAGTCGTGGTAAAAGATGATGCCTTGGCCCTCGTAGGTGCGGAAGGACAGCGAGATGTTCATAGAGAACAGGCCCTCGTAGCCCTTGAGTTTCGCGTAGGACGAGGAGGTCAAGAAAGTCACGGAGATTATGGGTGGCTCGGGACAGCTGTAGGACGTGTGCACGAGCTGATAGCGCCACTTCTCGTCGTTGGCTTCCTGGATCTCCTTGATCATGTTGGTGTAATTAAAGAACAAATTTTCAATGCAACCCGTGAAATTTTGATTAACTACGAGGCCCTGCTGCTTGTTGGGAACGCCGCCGATGTAAAATTCCCGGTTCAAGTCGAGCCTGTGAAACTCGCCCTTGATGCGGCCGTCGATGAAAACTCTGTCCACGGAAAACTTTACTTCGTTGTGGTTCCTGGAGAAGCCGACGTCGTGCCACATGTTGTCGTCCAAGAGACTTCCGACCGAAAAACTGGTCATTATGCCGGAACCGAGATCAATGTTGAGCAGCATCCTGTTGTCGCGCAACTGCAGGGCAAAAAAGTCCCCTTGAGAGCCCCGCGAGTACATCATAACTCCGTCGGCGTTGTTGGTCTTGAAGCGAAAGCGCATCGAGTGCCTGTAGATTTCCCTGTGCAAATTCCAGCTCACCAGCGACGAGCCATTGAACGACAGTATATTGGACACGTAATCGCAGCCGTAGAGCTCGACTCTCATCGATATTCTGTTTCGCCAGCGAGTTGGGTTTATCCTCACCCACTGGGCAATGATAGGCACCTCGAACATGTTGTGCTCGACGCTGCTTCCGTTCTTGTTGCCCGTGAACATTTTAACGCTGCCGTCCGAGTCCTTAAAATCTACGTAATCAAGGCCATTGGTACCGTAACTGATGCCGTACTCCATAACGTACTCATTGTTATTGGCCCTTCCTTGGGTGCTTATGGCAGTGATGTTCATGGTCTGTCCGAGATCAATGGTAAGGTACTGGCTAAAGTCGGAACTGTGGGCAGTCCATGCATTGGGCCCGTAGAGTCTGGCATTAGATGGTCCTCTCTCCGGCAGAGAGGAAGAGGCCTTGAGCTGTGCCCTGTCCAGCAGTGGATAGCTGCAGTAGTCATAGTCGTAAGCCGCGGCCCCGAAAGCCAACAGACTCAGTATCAACACTACAGCCTCGGTCATGACTCTGTAATTAAATTTGGTCATTTTTTCGTCATGTAAAACACCGTATCACACGTACAAAAGCATCGCGAGGTACAAAAAGAGATTAAAAACGATTTTGTTGGAAAAAACCAATATAAAATGCAGCAGCGCCGGTTGATCACTCGCTCGCGGCGGTAGAAAACGACCGAGCTACCTGCACGGGAATGTACACCGTATAGTATACAAAAAAGACACGCCCGTTACAGCGCGAACACTTGTTTCTTGTTTTTTGGAGCAAGTATAATAATTACAATCACCACCGTTTGATGCGCGTGTACGAGGTTAGACGGAACGGATTAAAGGAGGAGAATAGTGGTGTATATACACACCTAGGGGTGGTGTGTATAAATATATATACGCGTACGTGAGCTAGGCCGATTGATCAATAAAATATATGTATCCCCCTCACGACGCCGTCGTCGTCTGCGCACTCTCGTTTGTACATCTGCAGCCGCATGCGGATGCTGCTCCTCCTCCGTTTGTATAAAACGTCCAATCTAATCCTCAAGTACTTATATGCACCAAACACAAAATTATTCCGTACCTATTATCGTATTATTTCACACTTTGGTAAAAAAAACTCGCGTCTCTCGTGGGCCTTCATCTGCGCTTAGCTGGGCTGGGCTTGTTTTAAAGCCATTGGGCACTTTAATGACAAGTACGCTTGTATAGGTACGAGGACAAACGAGAGACTAGCCACACCTAAAGTTCTTCAATTTCGCTCGGCACGGTGTGGCAGTGACGCTACACCGACGCTGGTGACCTGATGACTGGCTCTCTAGCTGTGATATACCTGATGCTTGCCAGTGCTCCTGTGTGTGCAACACACGTAAAACACGCACACTTTTCAACTGCGTCTCGTGTCGTCACACTGTCGAGCTGACTGGTTGGGTGCTGTAACGTGACACGCGCCGATATAATACACCCGCAGTCACTCACCCTCATGGTTGTGTACATATTTATGCATACCTAGGGATATGATTCACAATATTTGCGCAGGCACAACCGTAAAAAAATCGGGCGCACGCGCTCTTCGGACGCTCTTCTTGTTTTACTCCTTTTTTTTACACGTCGTACCTTTATGTACATCATATATTATATACCCACGCAACGAGAACATGTGCGATGTGAATATAAGTATTCATAAGTAGGTACTTACGATTCTTGAGTACTATACTGCACAAAGGGTATATGTATACACCGCTGATGAGAGCCCGTCAGGGTTTTAAATTATGAATGAATGAATACTGCGGGTCACAGATGGCGAACAAAAGCTGCTGCTGTTGCCACTGTTCCCCCCATGTACGCGAGCTTTGCAATAACGGCGCAGAATAGCCTAGTTGAACTCCATGAAAGCTCCGCTTTTCTGATCGATGGATAGATGATTCGAGGAAAAACCGATCAAGGCTACGCGAGAAACTAAAAAAAAAAAAAAAAGTTTAATCGTTAAATTGCCGATACATGTAACGGCACTTTTTATCGGATGATTAAATTTTAGTTTGAGTTAGAAATAGCTTTGACAAAATAATCGCGCAAAGACAAATACGTCACCGCTAATAGTCCATTTGTATCATTATATCGGTCCGAACGTTTGATATATATATATATATACCGCGATGAGCGAATGAATAAAATCGGTTGGCCCCCGCCATCTCCTATAATATCTTTATTTTCTTTCTCGTTTGCTTTCGATCCAATATTATCGTTACGTGCTTCATTTAAACTACCGCGCGCACACATAATATATATTACCTTTGATTACATTTACAACAACAAAAAAAAAAAAAAATCTTTATGATCAATACAAGATTGCTTGCCTTGTAGCCTGCAGTTCAGGACAGCCCGAACAAACCATCGCCACCGCCCATAGCGACTCACGGCGCAGCCAAGTACACGAAGCTGGAAAGCGACATCGACAGTCCCAACCGGCTGTACATCAAAGGCATAAGCAATCCAAATTCAATACTGAATCAGCACCACGATGATGATTTCAAAATCATGAGTAACAACACGGGCAGTCTCAAGCCGGTCACCCAGCAGTTTCAATTCGAGCTCGACGAGCGGCAGTTGTTAGTATATACCTATATATAAATATGTGTGCCACGAGCAAAAAGTTTTACGTTTTAACGGATTATTTGGGTTTTCCGTTGCACCAGCATGCTGGACGATTTCGGCAACGAGATGGAGATAATAACCGACACCAAGCTGGACACGACGATGAAGAAAATGGCCAAGGTGTTTCACTTGAGCAACGGTAACTATAACAATTATACCCCAGCACCCAATGTCGAGTACGTCCCGAGGTCTTCCTCCCTGTGCTCCCTGTCGAGTACACTCAAGTATTGTTTCCTCTGCTCGAAAGATAATGAGAATTGAACACGAAGCTTAAAAAAAAAATGAGGGCCTTACGCATTGCTGGTTTAATGATGATGATTTTTTCCATGATCGATCATACGATTCACAGTACAAAAAATCCTCCATGTACGTTTACGATTTTTGAGTACTGATGATATATAAAACCGAAGCATTAAAATTAACGATGCTTTTACTATACAAAACAATAATCTAACGAGTATTTTGGGATTATTCTTATTTGCAATCAATGTTTTTTCGAGTCAATATTTGGAGTTGGTATATAAAAAGGGTGATCGATATGAAGGGTACACAGTCAAGATAGAAAAAAAAAAAAAAAAAAAAAANAAAAAAAAAAAAAAAAAAAAAAAAAAAAAAAAAGAATTGATTAACAAATATTTGCAAAAAGGTTTACTTACTCTTTGCAGTGAAAAATATACATAGTTATACCGTTAGAAATATTGCCTAATGAATTATTAAAGATGAAAAAAGTAGTACGTATATGAACATATATATACATCTATATTTCGTAATAGAACACTGTGTCATGCCAAATAATGTCAGATGTATGCCAAAAAACCGAAATTAAACAAGACAGTTAAAGTAAATGAAAGCCGCGAAATTCGGGTGCGATAAAGTGAATTATTTATATTTGAAGTGAAACTAAAACAAATCCAATCGATAATACAAAAAAAAATAAATTATGATAAAGAGCCAAAACCAAAGTTCCAATGTATTTTGCAGAAGATTTTTTCTATTTTTTTTGTGATGCAAGTTTTATCGTTAGTAAAATGGGGGTACCGAACATTTTGTACGGAATATGGAGTACATACACGACGTTCGACAATTTTAAAATATGTCGAGATCTCAGGTAATGACTCAATATGTGACATGGTTGTTGAGCTATCAAATAGTCTATTATAAGTGTGAGGATTTAAATGTTAGATAAGGTAATAGGTATATAATTTGGAAAAGATAATATTTTGTGATTGTTATTGAAATATGTGATTAAATTTACGTTTGTGATGATTGAGTCATTTTTTAAAATGTGCACCTATTTACGTTTTTATAATTGCTCGTTGAGTCATGTTCTTTTTAATAATATTATTTTAAAAACTCTGTTTTGTTGTCAGAAAAAAATAATAGATTTTTAATTAGCGTAAGAACGATTACCGACTTCAATCAGCATTATTTCTACATATCCAAAGTATTTAGTTTAAAGAAGTAGTTTATAGATACTTTAGCTGTTAAAGAGTAAATTCAGTTTCCCAGCGCATGTATTTCAAAAACAAAATTTTGTAAACACGAAATTGTGTACCATACAGTTATACAGACCAATGTAAGAAGAAGGTCCAAAAAAAATTTATCGAATTCCTGAACGATTTTTGTTTTTTATAACAATATTAAAACAGTAATAAAGTTAGATCTGAAAAGTGTCTAGTATTTCATGATACCCTCATTGCAGTTGAATCATGCATATCGGTAAAAAAATTGAAAATCTACCTTATGTTAAACTTAAAAAATATTCATTCGTGTAAAAATATAAGGAATGGTTTACTTTTACGTCTGTTTTAGGTAGGACAAAATGGATAACCATCGGATTGTTGACTGCTATAGCGTTAGTTCTAGTCATTTCAGTTTTACGTAAATAAGGAGAATAAGCGAACTCGCAAGTTCCCAACAAGTCCGATATTTCAAGTTGGGCCTACGTTTTCTTCGTATAAAGATTTAATTGTAAGCGAACATCGAACGAATTAGTTTTAATTTTTATTACACGTACTTATTTATTTTGAATATATATCGTCAAGTGGTTGAGTATTTTCAATAAAAAAGGTTGTACATTACAAAAACATTGTTGTGATCTTGTCTTTAATATATTTTTTTTTTTTTAATCTTTTATCGTTGTTTTTTTAAATTTAATTTCTAATTTATTTGCGTTGTTTAACAAAAATTTTCAGGAAAGACGTACAGAAAAAACTCTTTTAGTTTTCCTAGTAAAGTTTCTTTATTTTTCCAATTAAATTCTTGTTCTACACTTTGTACTAGGCTTACTAAAATAACTCATTTAATATATTAATTCATAAAGATACAAATGAAAAGTGTCACGCTTTGAGATGCATAGAAAAACACAAATCTAAGTAAGTGAAGCCTTAAAATCTATGAAATTCAAAATTATACTTGTATTAAAAAAAAAATTTTCATACGTAAATATGGGGACTCTCGTATTCAAATTCCAAAAGTGAATAACACATAAACTTATTGGTCCAGTAAAAATGCAGCGTATACTTGACTCGAATACAATAGTAATCTGAACTATTTTTCCTTCAATTATCGTAAATAAAGAGAAAGAGAGAGAGAGAGAGAAAAAAAAGAAGATCTTTGGTATGATACTTAAAATATTGCAATAATCGGTCGCGCGGTGATAGGAGCACGCGACGCAAGCTGAACTGTGAAAGTACATAGAAAGATTACAAAAAAAAATTTTATATTTAATTAAATAAAACAATCTAATAGTAGATTTATTTATAATGTACACGATTAAGTATTGCGCACCACGCTCTCGATCGTTTGATCATTTTTCTAATTTTTTTTTTTTTTTTTTCCTTCCATTCCAATGCCAAACAGAAACTACGGTAATTTTTACGTGCACGTTCGCTGAAAATTTCACGACTTACCCGCAGCGATCGATAAAACTATACATAGGTGCGCATAGTAAGTACCATTTACAATGAGTTGTTTGTTTTCAAGGCACCTTTCAAAAAATTTCCATCCCAATGTCTCAACTATGGGATGTTTATTTTTCTCAAGATAATTTCATTGCCTCTGAATAATACATGCAATTCGCGAATTATTCCACTTCACCCAACGTGATTTTAGAGATGACATTGATCGGTATCAATTTATTCCGAATACTCTAATCATTTCAAACAACTCAAACTACAGATAATGTGAAAAACAGACGAAAAAATAATAAAAGAAAAGTAACATGCACTATGAATCCCGATGAAATACCAAAAGACAGGGACAGAGTTTTTTTCATACATCGTAAAGATGATGGAGGAAGAACATATCGAATGGCACACTCGTGAACGCGTCTTCCTCGTCAAGCACGAAAGAAAAAAAAGAAAAAAAAAAAAAAAAAAAAAAAAGAAAGAAGAACCTGCACGTTGCTGAACGAGAGACGATAAAGTGGAAGTAGAAGACGATCATAGGGGCACTCCTGTGGGCGTCTTGGGTGCGCTCTACTGGGGCTCGAGACGGACCCTCTTGTAGCAGGTGACGGGCAACACTTTCCGCATGTCGCTGATGTTCTCGACCTCGTTGCGCAGCCGGCTCACCTCGTCCTCGTAATTCTTCACCCACTGGGTCTGAAGGTTCTTGGCTTCGGTGAGCGCGCGGATGCGCTGGTCGAGGTCGGCCGCCCGGATCTCGGCCTCTGCCTTGCGCAGTCTGTCCTCCAAGCGATCCAAGTCCGCGTTGTCTGTGCAAATGAAAATTACATATTTAAATTTTTCTCCCCATTAGATTTTACTTTTTTTTCTTCCTTAATCAGAACTTACCGATATCCGGAAGAGCGTCGAGTTCTCGGGTGATCTCGGCTATCTCCTCCAGCGCCTTGGCCACCTGCTGCGAGGCTGCCGTCACGTTGGACTTGGCCTGGCCGACCTTCCGCTTGACCTTCGAACCAAACATCATTCATTTGTTAAATTATTCGCCCGTGGCAAACTTGTAAAACGTCTCACCTGTCCGGTGATCTCCGCGTCCTTTTGTATGCGGCTCTCGTACTGTCGGATCATCGAGTCCGTCGCGTTGGCGCGCAGATGGAGCTTGTCGGCCTCGTTGCCCAGTTTGATGACCTCGGCCTTGGTCTTGTTGGCCTCCTGGCGTATCTCGTTGGCCATGGCGCTGGCGTTGTTGGCGTTCGACTCGGCGCTCTGGGCCACCTCGCGAGCCCTGTTTGCGTTTTGCTCCGAGGCTTCGAGCACCTGGTGGACCCCCTGGGCTTTGCGCGCCGCGTCCTGGATCAGGGCACGGATCTTGGCTATGTCCTCGAGCGCCTTTTGGGCCTTGGCCCGAGCGTCTTGCACCTCCGCGTCGAACACTGCGGAGCGCGTTTGGTTTTACGGGTTATTCGGATGATGGATCAAAAATAACTCGTTTCGAAGGAACTCGTCGATAATATTAATCATTGGAAGTTTTACACGAAAAAGTGCTTATGAAAAACAAAAAATATTTGAGTCATGCAGAATTGATTTTGAATAAAAGCATTTCCCCTTTTGTACCAAAAACAATGTTTTCAAAAACAGACTTCAACAGTTATTTTATGATCATCCCTGAAACGCTTGCTCACCACTAAGCTTCTTCAACGTGTCCTGGGCCTCCTTGAGCGTCTGATTGCCACGATTGACGGCATTTTTGGCTATGCTGTTGGCCTCGTCGACCTCGGCGAGGTGCTCGGCGGTCACGATCTGCTGTTCCTCGGCCTTATCGAGCAGCTCCTCGCTCCTCCTGACCTTGTCCTCGACGTCGTGTACCAGCTCCTCGTTCTCCTCCAGCAATATTTTTGCCTGCTCCTTTATCTTCGTGGCCTGGATTGCGAATAAACGAAAAAAAAAAAAAAAAAAACCTATACTGCAAAAAAAAAAAAAAACAAAAAAAAAAAAAAAAAAAAAAAAAAATACGCACCTCCTTGTTGACTTCGTCGACGCGGTTTTGCATCTCCATCACGTTGACAGTGGGCAGGGAGATGCCCAGTATCAGCACGTTCAGAGCCTCTTTGGACACGGCATCTGCCTTTGTCACAGCCGTGGCGGTGAGCTTCTTCACGTCCCCGTAACGGTCCTCCAGCGCCATCAGCTTACTCTCCAGGAATCGAATTTCATCGCTATACGCGTTTCAAAAGTCACGTTAGTAAGGTCACGCTCTTGCAACCGAACCGGTACACACATGTGCACAAATACATCATCCACCCACCTGATGTTCGAGTACTTGGCGATGGCCTTCTTCGCGAGATTGTACGCCTCGAGCGACGTGTTCTTCGCCTGTTCGGCGACAACTTGAAGCCTCTTGGCCTCCTTGATGTTTCTAAAATTCAAAAAAATGTGTACACGCGTTAGGGAAAAACATTGATCTACAAAGTGGCCTTTGTACTCACAAGTCGGCCACGGCCCTGGCCTCCTGGGCGATGGCGGTCATCTGCTGGTTCTGCTGACCCACGTGCTCGGCGCGCTTCCTCGCCTCGGCCAGAGCACTCTGCCCATCCGTGGCCAGGAAATCTTCGGCTTCCTAAAAAAAAAAAAAGAAAAACCAATCAACCAAATCCTCGTCTTTCCCAACTGTATAAGGTTACCGATCGAAATTCCACGCACCGTGAGCTGTTCACGAATCTTGTCGAGAACGATCTCGGCCTCGTCGATGCTCATGCGTCCCTGGGAGGTGGTCTTGCCGGCGTCTATGGCCGTTTGATCGACGTTCTGGACCGTCTCGTTGATCTCGGTGAGCTGGTCGCGCAGCTCGTCCAACTGCTCCACCAGGGACTTTTTGTCGCTGCCTGTCGCCGACTTGGCGAGCTCGAGGAGCTCGTTGACGCGCTCCTGGACCTCGCGGAGCTTTTGCTTGAAGCCCTCCTCGTTAATGACGGTCGGGTTGCTCTTGATCTTGCGCAGCGTATCCTCGAGCTCGGCCAGCCGGCCCCGGTGCTCGTTCACCGCGTCCTGGACCAGGTTGTAGCAGGCCGGGCAGTCCAGGCAGCCGTACTGCCGGTTGTGCTTGTTCTCCTTGCAACGGTCGCACGTCCGGCCCTCCACGTTTGGCAGACACTGCGGGAGGACAACGGCATTATTTTAACACATGCACTTGCCCCGCGCCAAAGAAACCAATGAAACCAACAAACTCACGGAGCATTGTCCACTGGCGTCGCACTGTAGGTCCTGGGAGCCGATGGAGTCGCACTCGCAGGGCTTGCAGCCGTCCCTGCCGAAGCCGTACTGGTAGGGTAGACAGGCGTCGCAGCGTTGCCCGGTGACCCCGGGCCGGCAGTTGCACTGGCCACTGTGGGGATCGCAGGTCCTGTTGTACGAGCCCTCGAGGTCGCAGCTGCACGCGGCGCAACCCTCGCCGCTTCGGATGTTGTAGTAGCCGTCCTCGCACTTGTCGCAGTTGCGCCCGATCACGTGGGGCTTGCAGTAACAGTGGCCGGTCAGTTGATCGCACGGGGCGACTCCGGCCTGCCTGTTCTCGCCCGCCTCGAGAGTACCCGGTGGGTAGCACTGGCAGAGCTTGCACCCGTCCTCCTTCTGGTCGGACAAGGCGTCGCCGTAGTAACCTGCATTCATCACCACTTTTTTGTTGTTGCTCCCCACACGTATACACGATGTCGCAAACAGTTTTGTTAGCTACTCACCTGGCAGACACTCTTCGCAGTGGTAACCGGCTGTGTTGTTGACGCACTTGAGGCACTCGCCGGTCTCTTGGTTGCAGTTGCGCACCGCGTTTAGGTCTATGTTGTTGTTGCACTCGCAGGGCCTGCAAGCGACTCCCTTCTCCGGATTTCCAAAGTAACCGTCCGAGCAAATCTCGCAACGCGGACCTGGGTACGGATGATATTTTAATTTTCACGTAAAAAAGTGAGTTTTACCCCATAAATTGTTTACTTTTCGGTGTATGTAATCAATGCAGTACCTGTTCTGCCAACGGGGCACTCGGAACATATGGGATCGGGGTTATTGCCGAGCAGTATGCACGGCCCGTTGTCAGGGCAGGGGCAAGCCTGGCAGTCCTCCGGGGTGCCCTTGAGCGGGTGCCCATAGAAGCCACGAGCGCAGTGCTCGCAATTGCTGCCGGCTGTGTTGTGCTGGCAGATACATTGACCTTGGCGCGACGAGAGGAACAAAAAACCATATCGTTACTACCGTGCAAAAGTGTAAATTAAGTTGTTTGGTGATATATAGCTTACCCGTTTCTGCCTCGCATATGTCAGCGTGGCCGTTGCAGTTGCACGGGACGCACAGGGCAAACGGGCCACCGTTCGGGGGATCGTGGTGGTAACCCGGGGCGCAGGACTCGCAGAACTGGCCGACGTAGCCGGTAGGACAGGTACAATGCTCGACCCAGTCCGCCGGCTCGCCGGCTGCGCCCCGATGGGCGGTCTCGAGTCTCACGTCGTCCAGGTAACCCTTACCTGTATATGTCAACATCACACATCATCAAGTGTGAATCTTGCTAGATTATAAATATACCAGTATAATTAAATGCATTGTTACCCTGATGGGTGTAGGTGCCGCGGATCTTGATGGCGGTGAGGTTACTCAGGAGGGAGATGAAGGCTCGGGACGAGAGCCGCGGTAGCCAGCCGTAGTCCGGGTGCTCGTGCAGCCGGAACGTGTACTCTTGTACCTGTTGGGTGTACAAATTGGTAGTCATATTGAACAAAAAAGAGATGGTTTAAATAATGGACTTTAGCTCACGTTGACCGAGGGTAGCTTGTTCTTTTGTCCAAAGATCGGCTGGATGATCTGTTGGCCGTTGCCGGACTCGAGGATGACGTCGCGAGCGGTGGGGGCGGGCCCGTTGTCGCTGATCTTCAAGCTAAAGGTGAGATCTTGGTTGTAAGAGGCGCGCTGGTCGCCCAAGAAGCGTTCGGGGGCCACGAAGTAGACGTTGTCCCGGTCGGAGGCGCTGGCGGTGATGCTCTGGGTGAGGGCGTCGTAAGTGACGGGAACGGTGTTACCGGCCACGCTGGCCGACCAGCGCTCGTTGCCCCGCACGAAGGTGCTCTCGACGTTGACGCGCGAGTAGCCGGTCGCGGTCGAGCAGAGGGACGAGTGCCCGTAGCAGAAGCACGGGGTGCACCCGAACTCGTTGTCCTCGGCCAGGTTGAAGAAGCCCGGCCTACATCTGTGCTCGACGGGGAATCACATCAGTTAGATTATTTCTTTTTCTTTCTTTCTTTCTTTCTTTCTTTTGGTTGAGAGAAACCAAATGAAAAATCCTCACTCTCGGCAGCGCTTGCCCTCGACGTTGTCCTTGCAGGTGCAGATGCCGGTCACGGGGTCGCAGTTGGGCACGTTGCCGAGGGAGCCGGCCTCGCTGCAGTCGCACGAGGTGCACCCGAAGCTACCAAAGTCGAAAAAGTTGGCGGCACATTGGTCGCACTTGTCGCCCGTCACGCCCGGCTTGCACTGGCACTTGCCCTCCGAGTTACACTGCAGGCTACGTGAACCTGAATTTTTTTTTTTTTTTTTCAATTAATACCTACAGGGTTTTCTTTTTTTTTTTTTTTATTGCCTCTACTTTAATAAAATCGTCAGTGCGCTCGAGTTGTACCAAATGGCGCGTTACCGTCTCGATCAACCATGTTTCGATTGAAATAGCTTACCGATCTCGTTGCAGTTGCAGGCGATGCAGTAGCCGTCCTCCGGTCGGGCGTAGAAATTTTCGCGGCACCGCTCGCAGTTGGCACCGTCCCGATTGTCACGGCAGTCGAGACAGTGGCCACCGTGCCCCGTCGTCTTGTACAGCTCCTTGTCGAAGTAGCAACGGTCCGAGTAGCCGTTGCAGTTGCAAGCTTTTATTTTTACAAAAATATATATATATATATAAATTTTTTGATT
>NW_019382712.1:1061125-1245878 GCF_000648655.2 Copidosoma floridanum
ATATATAAATTTTTTTTTCATTTTTATACAATTGGTACTTATGGTTAGTCAACAACTTGTGGAAAATTTTTTCATATTTTTAATGGAGAGTGTTCCCGTGCACGCTAAACTGTGCTATAAACGGTCAATCTGAGTATAGCTTACACGAGCGAAATCGGCGCGCTGAATCGATTAGTGTGTGAGTTTAAAAAAAATAAAATAAAGTTATAATCAATAAATAAATGTGTATTTACTAGTCAACGAATTGGTTAAGGAAATAATAAAAAGAGACAGAAATGAGAATCGGCAATAACATATATATTATATCGGTAGCCTTTGCAAGGACTTGGATGCCGTTTGGGCGATGGGAGAATCAAGTTTTTTTTGCTCGTCGCTCGTCGTGTAAGTGTATATGCTGGGTATACTGCTGCTGTCACTGAAAAAGGGATTGACGAGTCTGGCTAGGAACGACAGGAATGTCGTACCTAAGTAAGTATATAAATGCCTATCGAGACGTGATTTTGAAGAGATATGCGCGTGCACACCAGGATTGAAGTTGTACAGGATACTTTTTTATTGCTTGGGTTTATTTTTTATTTTAGGCCCATTGTACTGTTGATAAAATTTCCAAAATTTCTGCTTTCATAATGGAGAATTTTCTTTTTGCAAAAATATGAACGTGGGCCAAGGCCACTTTGCGACAAGAATCATTACAAAGATGTTTTCCATCTGTTGTTGCAAAAAACAATTTGTTTTTCCTATCCTTTTTTTTACATTTAATTTGAACCATTTCACTTTAAGGTTTTAACGGAACATTTCCTTTTTTTATCCGCCGTGATCTTCGTGTGGAAACTGATACAACATACTGTTTTTTTTTTTGAAAAGATACTTTTATGTTCAAGTATTGTTTTTCCATACATTTTACTCGGAAATCTTGAGCCATTGATATTTGCAATTTAATACAATTGAGTAAAAATAAAGATTTACCGAACGCTTTGACCTTCGATGCGTAAAACGTGCTTATTCCTCGAGAAAAGCCGCGCAAAGGAAAAAAAAAAAAAAAAAAACAGACTCACAGAGCGCCCTGTATCTCGAGACGAAGCTATCCCGTCGATAGGAGAGACTAACTGGAATGCCGCTCGAGAGCAACAGCATCAGCAGAATCGGTAGTCGCATCTTCCGTGTAAACTCCAACTCGCCTCTTTCACATTTTTAATATACGCGAGGTTTACGGGTGTACCATCACTTTGGACAAAACTTGCACAAACAATCCTCCTCACTTGTGCGAAAACGTATCTTTTTCGTAAAAAAAAAAAAAAAAACGACTATTAACACTGAACACCCCAAAAAAGGGCTGTTGCATCCTCTGTAGAAAAAAAAAATAGACAACGAGGTATCCCAAAGAAGAGAGGAACCCTGGAATAAATCGTGGGCACGCTCTTCGAAGCGCGATCCTCGACTGGCGATTCATCCCGTGCGAAGCTTGTACACCTCCGGGGGGTACGCGGAGCGCAAAAAACCTGTCCCCCACCTCGTACTAGCGAGTGCAGTACATATAGGTGTACACTTTGAGCGAATCGCGTATATACAAAAGGTAAAGGTGTACATACCTATGTATGTACTGTATTATGTACACAAGTATGTGAAATAGGGCGAAAGAGCAGGGAGCAATTGTACACACAATGCGAGATAAGATCGAGGGAAGCTGCGGAGGGCGATTCTTTTATTCGAATGCGAATGAATTAAGGATCCCTCTTTTTTTTTTTTTTCTTTTTTTCTTTTTTTCTTTTCTTCGTTTTTCGTACTTACGTGTAATACGTTGAAATTGAGGGGTTCAAGTGTCGGGCTGAATCGCACGGAGTGATGGACAGTAAAATTGTTTTGCGTTTCATCGGGTATATAATTATATAGGTGTACCTATTGGATTACTCTCGGGTATTGGGTCTCTCTTTCTTTGGGTTCTTTTATTTTTTTATTTTTTTTTTTTTTTCAAACGAACGGCTGTTACAGCTTTCGATCAAAGGGACGCGTCGAAAGTTCCAAGACGCGATCGGCGGTACAATATCTACATCTGGAGCGTAATGAGTGCAGCAAAGGAACAAATGAAGAACTTGCCAAGAATAATACGGCTCGACTATTGTCAGTGTTACGAAAAACACTTTGCCATACGATTTATTATTTGCCACGGCAAAATTAAAAGTGTGCCTTTGAAATAAAATTTAAAAAAAAAGAGAGATATTTTGCCATATCTTATTGGCTACAAAAACATTTAGTGCCGATTCGTAAGAAAACTAACTGCTCGTCACGCGCGCGTGTTTGTAGACCTACTTGGTAAATTTATAAAAATACCGAAAATTAAAAAAGTAGCTAAAAAAAAAAAAAAAAAAACGTGCCGCAAAAGCAACATTGAGCGCGAAAGTGGCTCACAATTAGCAGGAGAGGAAGAAAACAGAGCTCGTTCTCCATCACCGGAGAAAGACTCCGAGTGGGTTGTACAGTACCAAACCGCGTGCAGTCACGAACAAGAGGAAAAAGGAAACCATCATCAGCGAGAGCACGTAAGTACAAAAACACATATATAGGTGTGGTGTATATACTTACGTTTGCACTCGTGAGCGTCGGCGACCGTGGCACGGCCCCAAGGGGCGTCGTTGTAGAACGGCAGGCACTCGTTGCAGTCGGGCCCTGTCGTAAAGTGCTCGCACCTTCCAAAACAACACCCCAAAAAAAAAAAAAAAAAAAAAAAAAAAAAAAAAAAAAAAAACCAAAAAAAAAAAGCTCGACTCACCGGCAAACTCGCCTAGTACGGCCGTCGACGCTTGTGCTGTTGACGCACTCGCCGGCGTGCCCGTTGCAAGCACAGCGAGCACCAACGGCCACGTCGGCAATCGCGTAGTAGTAGGACTGCAGGACCTGGTCGTCCCCGAAGACCTCGTCCCCAAAGGTGTTGAGCCGATCCAGCGTGATCCTCAGATCCGTCGCTTGCACCCAGTCCTTTGTGCAAACACCCGCATATTTTTTTCTTTTCTTTTTTTTTCCTCGAAGAAAGATTTATAATAAGGAGAGTCATATATACCTGGAGCTCGGGGTTGGTGTCAAAGTAGTAGGCGGAGGGCCTGCCCTCGAGGGTCGAGAAGGCGACGGTGCCCTTGGACAGGGGCACAATGTCCGAGTACTCGCTGCTGCAGAGCACCCGGGCGTCCTCGCCCCGGACGGTTTCCTTAGAGTCGGGCAGGCCGTAGGTGTCGCGGCACGTGGCCGAGTAGAACTGGTACGGCTCCCAAGATGACTTTTCGCTCTTGCGCTTGTAGATGCCCCAGCTCTCGGGCCTCGGCGACTCGAACAGCACCCGCACGTACGTTATGTCGAACGTTTTCCCTGCAATGGATAGTAATAATACGTCGTTTTTGTTGAAGTGGCTCTTCTCAACGGGGGGTATGGCTGATCGGCACGTCGTTATCGCTAATTGGCCCTCGAGGCGAGGGAGCGACAGCGGAAAGTATCGCGTCTACGAGTTTCTCCCGTATAGTCGTTGCTGGGCTGTTATTACATTGGGATACCGGGAGTTGGTCTTTTTTTTTTTCTTTTTCTTCCTCGAACGGGGAGCGCATGTGGCGCGCAGACGGTCGATTATGTGTATAAATGGCACCACCGGAGACGAGATTCGGGTACTCGCAAGAACTGATGTCCCCTCTGGTTACGGGTTTTTTTTTTTTTTTTTTTCATCATAATAAGAAATCTTGTCTCGCTTTTAAATCGCAGCTCGCGCGAGTTTGCCCCCTTTTTTTTCCATTTTGCGTCGTGTCTTTGGTGAACGCAAAAGTTACAGCGTATAGTGACGAAAATGTCTTTTATACTTTTGCAAAGGAGATGACGATAAAATTATTTGTAGATTCGGTGCACGCCCTTTGGGGAGCAACGACAAAGCGACCATGTGTATACCATTGAGAAACATCAACGTGAAGATGTAGACTACACTGTACTGTAAGTGAGCGGAAATCGGTCAAGTATATAGCGATGCCGTACCGAGAACAGCATCAAAACGCCACAAAATGGCCCCCTGAAGGCAACAACGCGTGCTCCTTCCCTCTACAGGACGTACCGGTAAATTAACCATGATGCTCTTATACAACCATTTAAGATTAGGTCAAAAGCAGCACGTATTGACGATATTTTCGAATAAAAAGTGAAGCAAGTGTTTATATATCTATTTGGAGCGCGAGATGAATCCGAGAAACGATTACGCGTATCACCATCGGCACAGTGTTTCATAAAATATATATATACCGATAAGAAGAGGGAGAAAAAAAATTCCAAACTAAAAGAGTCGCTCTTTCGGGCAACTAACTCCATTTCCATTTATGAATCGGCCCACTGTACTACACTTATACAGTGTCCGCGTGTCCGATCGGTTTCCACATAAACGCCAATCACATGCCGATTATTTACCGATCTTATATAAAAAGCTCGTTCACGTACACATATATTATATACAACATGTCGAGAATTTCCTATATACTATAGACGAGGCATCGGACAAAAGATGAGCCGAGCGTAGCAGCCACCAGTACCGGCGTCGGCGACGATGAGGGCTCCTTATCTCCCGTTCCGCCCTCCCCGCCGTCATCCGTACATATGTGTGTATGTATGTACGGTAGTTGCGCGCGGAGCCGAGTCAAGAGTTCATCGAGCCTATACACCCGAATGAATGAACGGCTGCTGGTACGCTTCCCCCCCCTAAACGCTTCCTTTTACACAGCGCGGCGACGAGTGGCTTGCCGATATTATCATCTCTTGGAAACCAACTCACCCAACTTCAAGGTGAGGTTGACCTGGTTCGGGTACTGTATGCCCTCGAACATGGTCTGCGACTGCCACCAGGTGGTGTTCTCGTTGGTGTCATGGTCCGTGAGGAAGGAGCTCGGGTGGTCACCCTCGTAGCAGATGTCGCACGACTTTTTGTCGATGCCGCTTTGCCGGCAAAACGGCGTGCCCCGGTCGTCCTGGCCGCAAGTGTTGGTCGCCTCGACCATGAGGTTGTACGCCGCGTTCTCGAACGCTGGCACGCATCTCTGCAACAAATATGTGCACATTATTACGAAGGGGGAAGATTTTTTGCCTCCTCGTGGACCGCGCACGTGTCGTAACGATGTAACACAAAAAAACAAAAAAAAAACAAAAAAAAAAAAAAACGCCAAAGTTGTTTTTACGGGTACAAGTGCCGAAAATTCCAGCGCGTATATACGTTTATCTCGCGATATAGACACGAGGGAGATGGTTTTAGCTCGGGGGGTCGGAGCTTGAACCCTCGCCGATAACCCACGAGCATCAGTTTTCGGTTTAGATGTGGCCTCTAGTGTTTATCACGTTTACCGAGGATTAGTGCTCACCACTCAGCAGATTGTACATTTTGCGCGGTTTTTTTTTTTCCTTTTTTTTCATTATAAGCATTACAAGTAGATGCCAAAAAAGTTTATACGAGAGATTTTTTTTTTTTTTTTTCTTTTTCGATGAACGTCGCTTATGTAACACGCAAATTTACGGTAGCAGCTGGTATTTGTCAATTATTTTAGTTAAGGGTTTTTTTTTTTCTTCTCAACTTGTAGCAAACTATCGATCGGAGTGATTGCTCCGATTTTCATTGGGATTGATGGAGAATGAGCCGTTTTGTTTTGTTCGGTAAAAATAATGAACGTGTATCGTCAGTAAAACCGAACTCTACGTGCATAGAAAACCCCGTGAACTAAATATTTCAGAAATTTTTTTTTTCCCTCCGTGAGAACGTGTATGAAACACTGCATGTAACGATCCCACAAACGAATAAAACCCTTGACGTTGGCACGACGAATATTTGCCGACCGTACGCGATCTCTCGTTGCATGTGTAAGTATGGACGCGGAAAGGCAAGAAAAACGATACTTACGATGGGCGTGTTGGCAAAAGTAGCCCTCTTTATCAGACTTATAGATATACACTTACACGCGCGACAAGATGGTTAAATACGACCGCGACCGTGACTATATGTTACATCTGGTTACATACTCACGCTTACCTCTGCTGAAACTCGAGAGTCCGGACCTTTTTTTTTTTTTTTTAAAGCTTCTAATCTGCCGATCGGAAACTATTAAATGCACGCGGTATATGAGGGTCGCCAATTTTACCCAGTGTCGAACACAACCGGGAAACGCTTGAAATCGTTATCATGCATCTATTTATTTATGAATTATTTTTCTCACTTGTAATTATTTCGATAAACGAAATATGTATCTTCCGTGATTACGTTGCGTCCGAATTGCATAAAGAACCCTAAAGATACATCGATCGTTTTCGTAATGCGCCGTTCGATGATACGCACATCATTGGGACGTCGATCGGTTACGCGGACTCACTTTTTTTTAAATCAATTTTCGTACACACGCACGTATTGCTTTGATAAAAAAAAAAGATCGTTTATACTCAAATTAAATCGTCCAAACGAATAAAGTCCAAGCTGCATATATACATATGGGTGTTGGATCGGATGGCGTACGTTGGAAAAACGGAGGTGAAAAAAAATAGGTGTCGAGGTGTACGGACGTGGACTTTCAACTGGCAACAGCTTATCCAAGGGACTTTTATTCGCGAATTAGATTCGATCCACTAAAGATTTTCAACACGAATAATTCCCAATGCTAACCAACAACCGATGCGTATCGAGCACATTTTGTTTAAAAAAAAAAAAGGAGAAAGAAATGCACCCTGCCCATGAAATAACCCAATTATCCTTAAAAAAAAAAAACCAAAAAAGTTGTCGATCCCTCCTCACCTGTGGTTTGCCGGTGTTGTCGTAGCACTTGTCCTCGTCCCGCAGCTTGGACACCCTGCTCCAGTCGTAAGCAGGATCGGGTTCAGCCCGGGCCGATCCCCCGGTCAGCGTCACCACCACCACCACCACAACGAAATAGGCCCATGTCCCCGGTGCCCTTATCATCCTACCAACACTACCTCTCGTCCTGCAGTGCCTCATCCTCACAGCTGCACCATCACACGCGCCTATCTCTCGACCAGCTCCACTGCACCGGATTGATGATTATTACTACTATTTTCTCTTTTTTTTTTAAATAATTTTCCTACTTATCCTCGTTCAAGCACAATTTTCAACACCATACCAGCACCACCAAGTATACAAAAACAACAAGAATAAAAAAAACACCACCACCACCACCACCACTACCAGCTGCAGACGGAGCGCTCACTTTTCCTCTCCTCCACCTCCGAGTACAATAGCGAACGAGCTACAGAACGTATGTACATATACATATATATATACTCATGCAACGTGAAAGATGTATCTCCCGCGAGCGCGCACCCACCAATGTGTATACGTATATACAAGTACACGCTAAACACCCACTAGCGCGCGCGCGCCATGTGATGATGTCCGCTGCTCACGGAGTCTCGGCGAGGCACTAATTCGCCCGCTGCTCCTTCAGCCTCCTCGACTCTCTCTCTCTCTCTCTCTCTCTCGGTGTTCTCGGCCCCGCTTTGCAGCCGAGAGGGAGTCTGTGTGTACATACAAAGGCAACCACGTCTCTGTGTTGCAGTCCATATGTATAATACCATACTTATACTTCCACCGAGGCATATAATATGTATACGAGAGAAAGAGACGGCCGGCAGCGCGATTTCGAGGGTCTCCCCCTTGCAGCTCCACAGTACTTTTATGGTCTCTGCACTCGTAAGTAGGTGTGTATGCCCTATGGTGACGGTATGCGTGATGCCGCATTTCTATCGTATGTATTTTTTTTCTCCATTTTACGGTATCGGTGTAGCCGCCGTGCCGATTTCTGCGTCAAAGCGCTTCAACAAACTCATGAGAACCCTTGTACCCGCATCGTCGTACCGATACTCGGATACCCTTGCTTTTCGATTGTACGTACTATAGTGAGAGGCATTTCAATAACTTTAATACGTGTACGGGTGCACTTTGGGTATAATAGGAGCAAACGAGTCTACGCGATGCCGTTTACAGTGGTCTTGTAGGGTGTTTGTTGTATGTATACGTTCTCGCGCACGTGTTTCTATTTTCGGAGTCTCCGAGGGGGGAAAAAGATTTCCCGAAAAAAACAATCGAGACCGTCACCCTGGGCTATATACCGATCTTTCTTTTCATACGGGGTAAACGATTTTTTGTTCCCCGATTTGGTTACCCTCGATTTCGCAATGTTACGATTTCTTTGGAAAAACGTTACTCTGAGTGTAGTTTCGTATGGGGACGCGTGTTTAAAATGTGGATAGCGAACGAGAATAGAAACGAAGAAATCGGGGTTTACGGCTCGGACGTTTTTAGAAACTCTGGAGCTTTTGACGCGAAGATTTTGCGATCGAGTTCGAAATCGATTAAAAGTATAGGAGAAATCGGTAGCTTGAATCTCATTCGAAGATCCAACAGTACTGGAGCGCGAAACGCGAATACCGATCATCAACCGATCATCTGATTTATTCCCGAAAACATCGAAGAGCTACGTATACATTAGAATAAAAAAAACACACAAACATCATTTTGCGGGGCTGGGAAAGCGCTCGCGGACGCAAAAAAAAAAAAAAAAACATCATTCAGCTGTATTAATGAGCTAGCTTACATAGTCACAAAGACGCTCTTACACAACCTCAGTGATAAACTCTCTCCCAATGTTTCGAAGCCTATCTGTACACGTACAGCCTCCACGAAGGGGCCCCTGCGTCCACATCAACGCGTTTTGTACAAGTACGTGTAGCAACAACAGCAAGCGATAGACGAGTCGTGAAAAAAGTAAGTATACGCAGATAAGTTACGGGAAGGATGAAAAAAAAAAAAAAAAAAAAAAAAAAAGAAAAATCACGGTGGTGGCATACTGTGCAAACCCTATATGATATACGTTTACCGCGGCTGTACGGTGTATATTATATTGTATGGGTGTCGACCGCAGTGGGCTGGCAGGCCGAGAGGAGAGAAAACTTTTCGAGAAAGGGACGGGGAAAGTATATATTATGTACGTATGCACACGGACGTGGTTTTAAGGCTGCCGAGTGTGGGTGCGCCTCTCCTCTTTCTCGGGATTTTCTTCTCTACGGAGTGCACATATGTATATACTGTACCAAATGGGAGGCAAGGGAGAAGAAGATGGAGAAAAGCAAAGCTCGCCTCCGCGTTATTATGAATGTACTGAGATGTGCCTCGAGATGGACGACGATGCTCACAATGGGTATATTATGATATGTATGTCTACGCGCGGATGCGAAGAAGTCTGGTTGCGCGGAAACTGACCAAGGAAGTCCATTTGCCTACGTGTGTGTGGCGACTGCGACGATATCTCAAGAGAGGCTGTCTGTAACGAAGCTGGCTGATTTTTTTATTTTTTTTTTTTTTTAATTTAAATGTATGATGTACTAAATTACATCATATGAAAATTCCCATCCAGAAATGACCATTGCTGTGGAACAAAAAAAAAAAAGAAAAAATTTGGCCAATGGTGATGGAAAGACTTTTTAAAAACTATAATTAGAAGGAGTCTAATGGCTCTATTTTTAAGTATTCTATACCTACTCGATGACGACGAGCTACTTGGACGACGTGGAACTCTTTTTCTCCGCTTGCCATGTACGCATCGATTCGTCCGCGAGTTCGTTTTATCATCTTGGCTTTTTTTTGTCCCTCGTTTGCCGCTATCGGCGACCCGAGCGATAACTACACCGTGCGTCTTCTTAGACCCGAAATTTCGGTTTTCCCTGTATCGTAGGAACGAAAAAAAATCGAGTTTACAAGTGTACATTATTTTACGAGCGACCAAAGAGAATCGAAGCAGCAGCAGCCGGACATCAAGAGCTAGAAGTCGGATGTGACTCTGTGGGCTCTGTCTCTCTCTCTCTCTCTCGGCGCGATACCGATTATCACCCGGAAACACCGCTTGCGATATCGGCAGCAAACACCCACGCGTCCTCTGTCTGGGAAGCAAACAACATTTGTGCCATTTATTAACAACCACGGCCATTTTCTCTCGTCCATACGGGGAGGGTGGACAAATTAAAACACTCGATTTTTAACGTTATAATCCGCAATCATGTTTGTCGACAACAAGTGTTAGGTAATAATATATATACATGTACGTACGAATGTTAAAAGAAAATAAAAATAAAATAATCTCTTCTCAGTATACATCGAGTCTTTACGTTGACTATCACTTCGACAACATACATATCACATGAATAAATAACAGGAGCGATACATATACACTATTATGTCACACCCTAAATTCGAGACTTTGAAAAATAAACCGTTGCTCCCGTATGGCACTCGTAGTTACAAATCTCAATGTTTTTTTATCTTGCTGGAGAAATACATCTCTGGCACCGGTATACATATACAATATCAGAATTGTGTAAAAAAAAAAAAAAAAAAGTTTGCTCCTCGATCCAACAGAGAGCAATAACGTGCTTGGACCGATCACCGGTCGCAGACCGCCTTCTTGTCGAACAAACGGTCAAAGTACTCCTTCAGGCCCCGAAAGTCGACGACGACGTCTCTCGAGCCGAGCCGTTGGTCTTCTTCGTTCTTGCCGTCGCGATCGATCAAAACTGCGTTCCAGCCTGCCCCACGTGCCCCCAAAAAATCGTTGTCCAGCCGATCGCCAACGTGCACGGCCTCCTCGGGCCTGATCTCCCGGCTCAGTCCCAGGGACGCCAGCCGCAGTGCCTCCTGTGAACCGAGACAAGCATACCGTACACTTTAAACGCTCCGTATATGAAAATCCTATAATGTTGGATATCGAGTGGTATACCTGAAATATGGCCGGGCTCGGTTTCTGGATCCCAAAACCGTACGAGGTGAGGACGAAGGCAAAGTACGAGCGCAGCCCAGTCGAGTCGAGGACAATCCCGAGCCGCTCGTCAAAGTTCGAGACGACGCCGAGGACGAGGTCACGCCGACCATGCAGGCTATCCAGCAGCTCCAGGGTGCCCGGGTACTTGTGCCAGCAGTGCTTTGAACTGTAGCAGTCGATCAGACCCGAGGCGATCTGTCATCCGATGGGGTCATGATCTTTAGTGATATGGCTTTTTGGAGATTAGTTTTTTCATAACGCCCCGGAAACGTGTGTTTCATAATAAAACATATTAACCCATATTTGTATTTGCGTCAAGGGGAGGGGGGCGTCCTTACGCATCCTGGATGTTTACAAGTGGTTATACGTTGCGCTTACTGTTTATGACATTAAGTGGGCGGGCGGAATCTTGATGCGTAAAGCGTATTGGATTTATATTTTTTAAATTATTACAACTTATTCGAATTTGTGCCGGGAAACAACTATTTTTAGTACGACTTCCGTCATTGTGCATCAATCAATCAGGGGTTCGTTACTGAGCTGTAACACAAATTCGAAAAATGCCGTAGAAATTTTCTTTATCCAAATACTCGAAGGCAAAAAGTAATAAAGTATTGAATAAAGCTGTGTACTTAAAGTAAATGATTCGAAAAAATATTTTTTTGGATCTTTCTCAATTTTTTGGTGTTACTTTTCAATAATACCATTTGTACTGTTTTAAAAAAATGTAAAGCTTTGAAGTTTTAATGTATAATATTGCTGGGTTGAAAGAAAAAATTTCCTCATACTACTAGCACTATAATAATCAGTGTTTGAAAATCAACTTTACGAGTATAAAGGCATACGTGTAAGTCATAGAAATTGAGGGATCATATCTTTGTCATAAAGTTGTGATTTACTANTCAAGCTTGCTTTTGTCGATGCCGCGATCCTGATCCTGGAAGACCTCGTGCACGAGCGTTCGCCACCACCTTTCCCAGCCGAGACCGGTATGCCTACCGTAAATCGGATGCTCGACTTCGAGGCGCTTGAAGCTCTTTCGGAAGGTTTTTTCGAGCCTCGGACCATCCAGCTGACCGACGTAGCCGCAACTCAAGGCCACCTCGACGTAGTGCTGCTTTATTTTGGTCATCAGAAGCGTTCCCGTCACGTCGAACGTTATCAGCCGCGGCACCACCTGATGGCACGAACCCATCGTCATGGAGGTGTCACGTTATTCGATCCAACTGAAAATCGACATGCAAACTACAGCAGGTTAAAGTTTTATCAAACTCCATTTTAATAAAACAATCACCAACAACTTATAGCCACTCAAGAGTATACAATTATTTTCAAGCTAGCCCTAGATCAGAGAGCCTAACTATTTTACATCTCCCGCAGAAGTTAGTGTCTCGTTAGTACGTAACAATAAGACAACTAAAGTAAATCGATCAAAACAGCACTACACGGACATTCGAAATGGTGTCATTGAACTTGTTATTTTATTTACTAAATAATACTTTAACAAGTAAAACTTTCGTTTACGCATCATTTATTTATAAAACCTGACTATATACAGTGAAGCTGCTACAACATAAATAATGACCGAAACGATATGTTTCGTTAAGGAGACAACAAATACGTGTCGCTTTGAGGAGTGAATTGGATAAATTTTCTCTTTGATACATAATTTAATGTATGGATTTTATATGTGTATACCATGGGACAGCAATGTTATTGTCGGTGTACCGTAGTGGTTAGGTTTCCCCAATGATTTAAAAAAAATTAATATTTTCAGCCGTCCAATGCAATTTTACAAATGTACAAGCACAACGCGTCGCGCGTTGGAAAAATCACCTGATGATCGTAATTGTTGCAACACCATTGAGTAACAAAAAAAAAAAAAAAGTCTCTTGATTGCATGCAATAATGCGTTATTTTAGATGGATTCCAGATTATTAACTCTTATCGAGCATTGCCAAAAGTCATAAAGCTTCTCGTGAAAAATCGGGATGAGAAATTCCGCTGCAAAACATCCCAAAGAGCGTATGTCAAACTCCAAATCGATAAGCTAAAATTAGAAATGTTTACCTTGATCATTCGGACGCAGTGGCGATTTCTTCTGGCCCTAACGATACACGAAGATCATGACTGTTATATAATTTGCACTGCTCGACACGACACACCAGTGCAATTATATTAGCTGTAAAATAAAAATAAAAATTTTTTGTACGAGAGCACAGGGGCTGTAAGTAACAGCAAACGAGGAATGACAAAACCAGTAACAACATCGAATGAGCGTACAGTGCTGCCATCACCCGTCGTTTTCGCAAAGTCTCATAAAGTCAATGATATAAAATTTAAGCTCTCGCCATAGTATAAGTATCTCACGTTGGTTCTGCAGTTATACTTACTCTTCGTACTAAGCCAAGATTTTGTTTGAATCTCTAGGAGTCAATTACAGGATTAAAAATGTTGATAAATGTACAAAAGTTTTTTTTTTTTTTTTTTTTCATTATTTTTTACACAATACTTTAATCAATGCTTAACAAATGGAATAATACATAATACTTCGCATAATGTGTATGTACAATTACTGTCTAAAAAAAAGAAAAAAAATGTATTTCCTTTCTCAAACTTGTGATGCGATGTACAGAAGCGCTGTGATAGTAACACAATATCAAAAACATTGCATATCAGATCGTTAAAAATAACATTCATTAATCTTGTAAGGTACCACGGCTCGTTTGCCTTAATAGTAAAAATCTTAGTAGTCGGACCGTAAAAAATAAAAGATCTATAATATTACATGGTATATTTTATCAAATGGTACACAAAAATTTAACCTAATTATTAGAAAGTAAACAGACATTCGTGAGTTTACGGTCGCACATGTATATACTGGGATTCCCTCTGAATACACAGGTAAAAAATGCAAGTCGAGTTTTAATCTATATATGCTATTCTTATACGAAAAAAAAGGTTTTAACGTCAGGCGAGTTTGACCAATTACGATTGATATTTTAAATGTTCCAAACTTGCCTAAAATTCAAACCGATAAAATTGGCGCCGTTACGCTACTTGCAAGTTCGAGCAGCAAACAAAACCAGGTGACAATCGCATTTTGCACTGCTTTTTATTGCACATTCTGAATTTTCCGTATTTAAATTTTTTCCTCTTTTAACACTTTTGTGTTTTAAATCTCTTCAATTCCAAGCGTTGATTTTTAAAAAAATTAAAATAATGTCACCATAATATAAAGCTTCGCCCACTTTATCAAGATTGCCGGTGGCGCTTCCGCGTAAGTTGATTATGAGTCGTAAAATAAGAGTTTACTTAACTTTTTTTTTTTTTTTTTAATTTTTGTTAGAGAACAAAAAAAGAAATAGCGAAAATCAAAACAAAAGTATAGGCAAAAATGCGTCGCTTTGGCCCTCATGTACATACATATATAAAGGTAACCAACATGCAAGACGCACATGAGATCAGCCGATTGCCGATTGTCAATGCAATTCCACGTTGCATTGAACCGTATGCAAAGGGATGCGGAAATCAGTAGTCTTCTATCTCCTTAGCGATTATAACCAGTGCAAGATATTGTTTTTTTTTTTTTTTTTAATTTCTAAAAATTTCCAATTGTTTTCTTGCACAGTAAAAAATACATCCATCGCTATATTAAAAAAACATTAAAACTATTGCGTCCATTTGTTACGAGCCATTTACGCAATCGGTCCGTCATAATTATCCATTGTAACATTGTTTGGTTAACAATTTTTCAGAAAATGACGGTTATAGTAAAAAATGGAGTGGCAATAAACGATATAGTTTAAGCAATTCAGATACAATTGAGCCGCTCGGATAACCAGATAAGTGACTTTCGCATCCACTTTTTTATTTTTTATTTATTTATTTATTTATTTTTTTTTTTTATTGCCCGTTCTTTCGCTCACATTATTCTTATTATATTTATGTATAGATATATATACGTACACCAAAGTTTTTCATCGTTTAACGATTTGAAAAAAAACACTTGACATCCTCGAAACACACGCTTTTCGTCCTACGAACGAACGCCTCGTCTTCTTTGTCAATTTCTTTATTTATTTATTTTTTTTTCCCCTTCATCACAGAGAAGTATCGTCATTCCGCTTCCTAATCGAGGAACAAATTGTACAAATCGTCTCCCGAGATAAAAATGCAGAGGTACAAACTTTCTCGTCATCAAAGCTTTCTATAAATATTGCATAATTTTTCACCCCTCCCTCGTCTATAAATATATCCTCTCTATCAAATTTTCACTATCACCTGCACTCAAGGACATTTTTACACTTTATATTTTTCCTAACACACATCATCATCCTGCATGCGAATATCATTCAATGATTTTATTGAGTTCAACTTCACTCTTTCCACCGTTTTTACAAATACCATCTTTTTTTTTGTGCGAATAAACTATTATCCTTCCCTCGTATCGTAACAATATACACGCATAGTCACTGAAAAATTGCATCCGATTCCATATTTAATATTCGTTCAGCGAAGACAAAACGCGCTTGCCAAGTATAGAAAAAACACGCAGTAGTTATTCATATACATTGATACATACTAAATTTATCAAATGACCGCATGGTGTATAGGGATACATTTATATAGGATGCATTTTTATGATATATTATTTGTTTGTGTGACTGATGGATTGCTTAGTAACGAATAAATATTGGGCATCGTTTTTCATATTACACGTCGTAAATGCACTCGGGAAAAAAATAAAAATAAAATAAAATGTTCGATCCTTAGGACGAGTTTTACATAATATATACTTCTTACTCACGAGATTGAATAAAATTAATGCCTATATTTGAACTAATTGTATACGCACGAGTAATATTTATATATATAAAATCCATGCGTAGTCGAAATAAATATCCTCGAAAAATAAAAGTTATAAGTCTAAGGTGAAAAACATTCATTTGTCGAAGCGCTGCGGCGAATTTCCAAATGAACGCTTTTCCGTGAGTTTGCAGCTATAGTTAGAAGCTAGTTAGAAGCTTCTGTCTCTTTCTCTCTCGTTGTAATGACGAGCGCCTCGCCAATCATTGTTTTTAGGTATGAATGAACTTTGTAAATTTTACTTTGTTTTTATTTTCTTTGTTTGGTCACGAGCGTAGTTTCCTCTGCCACCCTGAAACTCCATGGTTTATATACGTCTCGCTTCGACTAAAGGGTTCAGACACGGCGTGAATTTAGTCTATCTAGTCGTACCTACATCGATTTTTCAATTCAAATTGCTGTACAGTGCTGTCTTGCAATATCTCCAACACATTTTTTTTTTCTCTACCAAACATCTTTCCTCAATATAATTGGTTCTGCAGTTATACTTACTCTTCGTACTAAGCCAAGATTTTGTTTGAATCTCTAGGAGTCAATTACAGGATTAAAAATGTTGATAAATGTACAAAAGTTTTTTTTTTTTTTTTTTTTTTTTNTGTCTTACAAGTTATACATATTATGCTTAAACATTGACACCTTAGAAACAAATATACTCATTGCACGTGCACATTTTCAAGTCTTTTTTTCATGACTGTAATAAAAAAAAAAAATTTTTTTTTTTAATTTTAGTCTTAGCAACTGGAGCCACCGGAGAGCAAATAATGTGCACTTACAGATTTGAATTTTTGCGAGTTCGCTATGCGCGAAGCGAGAGTTTTGATTGCAAAGTTTCAGGGTCAGCCGGGAATACGACTCGTATGTATGTATATATATATTTAGTCTAAGTGATGGGTCTTTGATTTGAGTTGAGAGTAAAGCACAATCTCGATGATTATTATTATCACTTCGTTTGAATCCGCTTCGCGAGACATATACATGTATACCATATGTACAATTTAACATATATGTATATATACACATAAAATTATAACAAAGAGATAACGAGATAATATTATTTATGGCAGTCGTCGTTATTTGTTTGTTTCTTTTTTTTTGTTTTTTTTTGTTTTTCTTTTTTTTTTAAGGATCCTCTCATGTGTATATAAAATATGTATGCATGTGTCAACGTATATAATATACGAATGTTAAAAATCTCACCTATTTCCTAATAGTTTTTGTATTGTAAAACAAAAAAAAACTGTTATCTGCTTAATACATCGATCAGTCTCACAATCGTTCTTTTGTGTATATTAATATATATATTTTAAAAGTGTCTGTAAATAATCTATGACGTTACGAATAGGATCTCTGGTGGAATTCTTTGTTGAGCTGCAGCTTTACTTTTTGTACGTTTCATGATGGCTGGGTATTTAAAAAAAAATTTTTTTTTCTTTTTTTGCAAAATTTTGCCTTGGGACTTCAATTTTCTCTAAAGACAACCTACATGCACTTAAGACGGTTAAATAATCTTAATTCACAAATACGTGATAGAGATCTAATAATTGCATAATTTACTATGATAAAATTAAAATTTTTTTTTTCCTTCAAATATTAACGTTTTTTAAAAATATTCTATCACAGACTGACTAAAAGTTTAAAAATATAAATTTTTAAAATTCTAATCATACCAAGTCTACAACATGCTTTGAAAGCATTTGGCAAAGATAAAACTTACGATTATCACAAATATCATGAAAAATTCAATATTTGTTTGAAATCAAAAGGAAATCCCCTTTTTATACAGTCGATTAGCCACGACATTCATTAGTTATGTATTATTACCTCGTGAAGTACGCAATAAGTGTTACCTTTTTTTTTTCTCTTTTTTTCGATAAATTTGCACGGAGAAGCATTTCGCACGATCGAAGTCGCAGTGTATATCTTTACAAACGTAGTAAATAGTTTTTTTTTTTTCTTCACATTTTATTCTTCATCATTACGTTACTTTAAAAATATCATCACAGCGCAATTTGACTCGCTACTCTAATTAAATGTAACAATCTTACGTCGCGGTGAAGCTTACGATCGACAGGACGTGCTTTATTATAAGTATAGTATGAATTACACGGGTGTGCTATTGAGTATAGGAATGTAATGCTGCGTGTATATTATATATTCAACATTATTCTCACGTTAATTGGTCAACTGCGTATATTTATACAAAAAATTTACAAGCTTATTGACAACTGTTTGATTGACTTTGGAAGATTTTTTTGTTTTTCATCTTAATATTAATAAACTCCTTGAAAATGGAGCTTATAAGCATGAGGTAACGTTATTATTTACTCTTACATTCATGCACCGTACCACAACATATATTTTCATCGTTGCAAATTCAACGTCTCTCATACTTTAATTATCAATTAATTTGATCGAACTCGTTTTTGTTTATTCAATTTTGGACGTATTTTACCTTTTGATTGTCATAATTTTACTTTCCGATAGCGCCAATTACTTCTTTGATAAGCACCCAGGTAATTACTTGGTCAAGTGATATGTCAACTCTCGAGTGTTTGAAAATCACCCGGAAAGAGAGCCGATTTTATTTTTTAACATATTTACACGAAACATTGAAGGTTTGAGGAAAGTAGTCAAATTTTTTAGTGGCCCGTAACGAATAAGAATTAGTGTCTCGAGTCATGGAATCTCACGAATGGTTTTTAGGAGCGCGGATACTGGTTCCTTTTATTTTTCACAAACAGAGATTTTCACCTTTATGATTTGTCGCTAGCTAGGCCTGATAGAACCGAAAAAAAGGTTATTAAAAGCACGTGATGCACCTTTTGCATAAACATTTTTTTTTCGATAAACTAATTGAAAAAAAAAAAAAAAAAAAATTCTTCACAGTCTGACTAAATGATAAATAGTCTTATCCAGCGACAAAGAACATTGTTCTCTACTTGGAAGATCCTTGTTTGTTTGTAAAAGGAACGATAATAGGCAATGAAATGGAAACAACTGAAAAAGAGCGACTTCTATCGTATAAAAAAATAAGAACGAAACGATCTCTGTGCATAATTATAGTGCGAAAAAAAAAAAAAAAATTGGCGTGCGTACTTCATCGAGATAAAGCTGCAACTCATAGTCATAAATATATGTATATATAATATGTATGTACACGCGTGTGTAAACGTACACTTAAAAATAATGATGTACGCGAAAACAGAGAATAAACATTAAGACTCTATTGTGCGCGTTTGGTGTGCGTGCGCTAATCACTTGAGGGTGTTTTCGAGAGCCCCTTGTAAATTCGTCCACATCGTATTTCTGCGCGTTTTCAAATTACATTAGGGATTGCTTGTACGAATATTCTGGCACATTAAATTGTAAGAAAAATATTACAAAAATAGAAATTAAGAGAGAAAAAAAAAAATAAAGAAGGTAATATTGTACTCTCGCTCCTTACGACTCAACGTGCGGACGTATTATCAATGTGATGATCAACTGTAACAGCGTTGTGTAAATGACATAAATATGTATATTTGTTTTATTTGAACACAATAGTGATGGTTTCTTGTCTATGAATAAATGAACAGTTTTTATGACTCCCTTAACACTAGCATTAGCCTATACCGTTAGAACTAGACAAATTTAATACCAAGGCAATCGTTCGGTGCAGACATACCTTTCCGAGCATGCGATCAACTGTATGAATGAACGAAACGCACCCCGGCAGGAGCGATCGCCTTGAGGATCCCAACAGTACTGCCCCACACGAACCTCTCGGGCAGAAATACGACGTGAACAAGCAAGTATATACACCCATACCCCGTTCCTTGGGCAAAGGAAAGCAAAAAATGGGTGGCCGTCGAGTGACTAGCGCACAACAAGCGGATCGTCCGGAGCGTCGTCGCAATCGGTTCAATTGGCGAGCGACGGTCTCTGGGACGGCGACCGTGCAAAGTCGACGGCCGGCGGGACAACCGTGAGCACCGAGTCGGGCATCACCGGGCCACCACCCGCGAGGCTCAGCTTGGCCGAGCTGACTAGCGCCACGGGCTTACAGAGCAGCTTAATCGGTACCTTTGTGCTTTTCAAACCTCTGAATCGCAGTGCAGTCGCCCCGGCCACGCTCGTCGTCGTCGTCGTCGTCGTCGTCGTCACCATCGGCTCCATAAGCTTGATTTGCTGGTGCGGCTTCGCGACCGGCTTGACCACTGGAAGAGAAAAAACACCGTTCGGGTGAACTGTTTCGACGCTGCGAAATCGTTGTCGAGGGAAATATATTTACCGGGCTTGCCGATCGTTAGGTGGGACATGGAGGGCGCGGGTGCCTGGAGCAAGAGCTGCAGCTTTTTGCTGTCACCGGGATTGGAGAAGTCGTCGTAGCCAGAGTCGGACGAGGAGTCGCAGAGGAAGCCCTTGGCGCTGCTCTTGCTGTCGCCCGAGACGATCGAGTCGAGGCTGTGGGCGGGACTGGCCGAGGCCGAGCTGTGACAGGGACTGGCCGAGGCCGAGGAGTGGTCCGGACTCGAGCCCGCGGTCGAGGTGGCCAAAGCGGCCCGCTCGAGGAGCTGTTGCTGGTGCTGCTGTTGCCGGCGCGCCAGGCAGCTCAGGCACGGCTTGAACAGGGACGCCTCGATCATCACCTCGCCGCATCTGCCCACGTATATCACCCCGCAGCAGATTTTTTTTCTAAAAACCAAAGTAATTGTGAAATTTTTTTTCTTTGCTTCCTTCTTCATTCGCCGAGAGATGGACGTACCTGGTGAAGTACGTCGTGTCGATAAAGTCGCTGACGTGCGCATCGCCGGGATCGTGATCCAGTCGCTTGTCCCCATTTTCGTCGCTGCTAGCTGGGCTGCCGGCTCTGCTCGAATTTTTGCTACCGTTTCCGGCTGCGTTTTCCTCTGCTAATGGCAAAAAAAAGTTACAATTTCGTTAGATCACTCATTTTTTTCGCGCGGCTCGTTCGACAACAAAGTCACATGTATTATATATATATATATATATCGAACCTGAGTCGTCGCTGTCGTCCTCGTGCTTCTTCTTCTTCTTGACGATCGGGCACTTTTTGTTCTTCGCTTTGAACTTTGACGCTTTGATTCCCGGACCGGCTCGTGCGTCCACCACCTGTTTTCCCGTGATTTTCAATAAAAAGACATGAGTATGGATGTATATATGGGTTGTATGTGAAAAAAAAGGGTGAAACTCACGTGGTGCCAGTCGCGGCCACTGCTGACCGGTAGTTTCTTCCACCTCTTGACGAGAAGGACGCAGGCGTTGCATATCTCCCCGGTGCGGCGCTCCTGGAGCTTGAAGCACTTCATAAAGTCCTCCTCGTACTTGCGACTGTCCGTGAACCGGGAACTGCTCGATTTGGCCTTGCATATGCAGCAACCGGTACTCGACCGGTAAACCTTCGGCTTGTGGAAATTGAACATCTTGGCCTTTGCTACTTTTCTACGCTTTCTGCAACACGAATTTACATCGCAATCGTTTAATTCTTTTTTTTTTATTCTCTCTCTCTCTCTCTCTCTCTCTCTCTCTCTCTCTGGCTATTCTGGGACTATGGCCCTTAGCCTAATAAATCTAAATCTAATCTAATCTAATCTCTCTCTCCACTAAAGCAAATTACGGAAATTACGTTTGCTCCTCATTTACGTTTAAAATCACGAAAAGCACAAACTTTCACTCGATACACACCCTCGTGACACACGAGCAATCACATTATCGGTAAAAAAAAGTGCATTGTACTTCCACGTGACAGTTAGGTCGGTCGAAGCGCCACGCGGTGCATACACGCTTTCCTCCCCTTATACGATATCCCGCTTCGAGAGTCCCCTCCCCCATCCGCCCAAAAATCGGCTGAAAATAGCTTGTGTTCCATTGCATCGATGTATAAATATACCGATGGGTGAGCGGGTGCGAAAAATCGGATCGAGTAGAGGAGCTCGGCGTCTCCGGCGCAGCTCCGACAACCTCGTGGACGATCGACCTCCAGCTGCTTCGAGCTCCTCCGATCCCCGATGTCAACGCGCGCCACGCACTGCGAAGGGAAACAGGTAATGCGATGGTGAAAAGTCGTCGACCTACTTATTTGTGACAGCCGCGACGAACGGAAAGAAGGAGGAGGAGAAGAAGAACATATTACACGCGGGCCTTTGGAAAATCGTATATATACCTAATGTGTACCTACAATAGGCGTACGGAAGGTACAGCCGGAAATTAAACAACGTTGCGATGGTCAGTTCCAAAGGCGCACAGTTAAACATATATGTATTATAATATACCAGTCGCCCTTACCTCTTATTTACCACGTATATACATATACATATATCTACGCTGTGTATGGAACAGATAGACCGCGGCTGCACTACGTATATGCATGGGTGTACGTGCACGGGAGGGAGCCGTTCCGTATATTTTGTAAAATAGGTCACATATAGGCACGACGTTCAACGCACGACGCTCGACTACTTATGACAACGACCGTGCAACTTCACTGTTCACTTTGAAAACGAAGACTCGTATGGGTATTGTATAGTAGGTACACTAGGGCCAACTTTTTTTTTTTTTTTTTAACTGGGCGAAACTGCGAAAAACGAAACGGTAGTTTGTAGATGTACTATGGGCCAAAGGGGACGCGAAGTTGGAGCAAAACGAAGCGACAGTGCTGTCGGTGCTATACAAATGCTGACGTCGTACAATAGAGCCCGGCTCTCTCTCTTTCTCACTGCTTTCCCCCCTGCGTGTAATAACGAAAAGGGACCCAACTTCACTCGCTCCGAAGTACAACGTATACCCGGTGCGTGTATAGGTGTACATGCATATAATATATAGGTGGAGGGTGAAAAAGGGCGGGAAGCTGCGCGCTTGCGGAGAGAAACGCGTTGAACGGGCGCACACTTACACATTTTTAATAGTGAAGTACAGGTATTATATACATATATATGATGAGAGTCGAAACCGGCATTGGCTGCACCGATGCTCTCTGTACATACACGACTAACGCGTCATTCGCTGTAACACCTATATTTGTATGAGAGGACCGAGACGAGGGGAGATTTTTTTTTTTATTCCCTCCTCCCACGCAACTTTACGCGTGGGTGTATTGTATAAATGTGATACAAACTTAATGCACCTAGGTGTTACGGAAAAATAGAAATCGGGTTATCCTGACGTGCAGGAGCGAAGATTGACCGCAAAAGTTCGCGAGCGAGTTACCTACGTAAAAAAGAGTATAGCAGGTATTTTTTACTCCGTAAATTAAAAAAAAAGAAAAGTGTACCCCGAGGATTCGGGGGGCGAACCACCCACGCGGAGGAGTGTATCCTTTGCGCGACGATTTTTTTTTTTTTTCGTCTCTTGGGATCATCGGTACGCGCACCACCGCCGAATATCGCTCTATGGCTCTTCTCTCTCTCTGTCCGTCTGCCTTTGTACGATCATCTTTTTTTTTTTTTTTTTTTTTTTCCATCTTCGACTATGCGTGTGGCTGTTCGCCTCTTTGGGATTCTTGGTGCTCCTTCTATTCTTCCTTTTTCCCTTCTTCTTCTTCTTCTTCGTGTTCTTTGGAATGTTATTTCGGAGCATAGTGTAGGCGAACGATGACGTTTCCAGTTAGCTGCTGCGTTGCACTGTTGCGATACTTTGAGCCGACGTATTTTCTCACTTTGTAGGGAACAGAGAAAAAAAAAAAAAAAAAAAAAAAAAAAATCGGTATACGTATACCGATCTAGGTCACAAAAACACACCGATCGCGAGCGCTCTTGGGTGGGGAACATATAAATACAGATGTCGTTTGTTGAAAAAAAAAAAAAATAATAAATAAATAGACATATACTTTGAAAAAAAGCCATGTAACACAAACATCGGATGCGCGCATATACCTTGCTCCGTATACATATATGTTCCTGCACTTTGACCCCGATGGCGCACGAGTAAAAAACTCCGTATATTATATAGACGCTCGCACTCACGAAAGCATCGACAATGACGTTGGCAGACGTGACGCAAGCTCGAGCGCGGCGCTCTTTGCAATGACAGAACGTACACGTAACAATATTTTACGTCAGCGATCGTCAGAGAAGACGAAAAAGCTCGCGTGCGTTGCGTCACGTGCATTCATCCCCAGCTGATATGGTTGCCACCGGCGACAGACTCCATACGAACATTTACCCATATGTTGAACGAATACACGTGTTGATATACTTTTGGTTTTGAATATACACAAGCGAAAGGGGGAGAGTAGGTCCAAAAGGGAGGCTCGCCGAAAACGATTGTGTATCCCCGGCGCGTCGGTACGTGGAACCCCTCGGGCATGTTTTAGGTATAATGGGGTGAATACCCTCCGAATCCCTTCGTCGCCGGCTGGCCTATGGCGACTATATATACACACACAAGGGAGGGGGGGGGATTCACAAACTACACACACACATTTTTCGCTCCCTCTTTCCTCCGGGTATAAACTGGTTCTCTCTATACGTGTGGCCAATAATAACGGCGTGTTGGTGTACATGTATGAGCATGGCGAACGGGGCAGATGCCGGTCGCCGACGCCGGTGAGATGTCGCTCGCAAAAAAAATTCACAGAGTCCCCATACATATATATATATATATNNNTTTTACTTCCAACAACACTATGTATATACATATTATACATTGTATGGGTATATACTTGTATATATACGGGGGTATGTGGGAGAGTGTAGGGGGCTCGTCGACCGCGATCCCCGACCTACACACATACTTGCCCGATGCGCGTCTGCGGTTCGAAAACCGGGGAGGGGGGGGAGAAGGGAGACGCGCTGGAGTTGCGGACGAGACAACCTTGGCTCGTATACGGGATTGGTGGGCTCGTCCCGCGTTCATATATATATAACATACCTGACGTATATATATATATGTAAGACGGGCGTAGGCGGTGGTGGATAAAACGTATATATACTCAGCTGGCCCCACGCGTTTGAAGGATCGCTAGACTCTCCCGTACCCTTTTGTCACTCTCTATAAGGACCCGAAAAGTTTTTTTTCATCTTTTTTTTCCTTTTTTTAATTAAAAAAGTGCATAAGTTAGTTGCGCGCAAATTATACACTCGAGTAAGAAAAAAATTTCGACGGGAACATCGTCACTTTCAAACGATTTATAATTAAATTATTCGGTATGGGTGTAACAAACATAAAAAACAACGATGTGTGGCACGGGGGGACTGCGACAGCGGCTCGTCGATTGGCCTCCAGAAGAGTGTAAACAGAAGGCCGTTACGCAATTCCATCAACCCGATCGCGGTATGCACATACGAGGGGGAGACAGAATGATCTCTAGAGTGTATATGTGTACATTTCCATATATTTATCGGTACGATGGAGTCGATCGGTTGTTGCTGCTCACCGTTTTCTTTTGTCGTCATTTTAAACGGCGAGTCTTTGGCGATGAAGTTTGGGGAATTTATCGAGCAGAAATTTTATTATTTTTTTTTTTTCTCCAACTTCACCTTGATATTCGTGACGGAGAACTGTGCGGTCCTAGACAGCCTTGGAAAAAAAAGAGGGGCAGTCGAAACTAGCCAGACGAAAAAATCCGAGCATATATATATATATATATATATATATATATATATATCGAACCTGAGTCGTCGCTGTCGTCCTCGTGCTTCTTCTTCTTCTTGACGATCGGGCACTTTTTGTTCTTCGCTTTGAACTTTGACGCTTTGATTCCCGGACCGGCTCGTGCGTCCACCACCTGTTTTCCCGTGATTTTCNCAGAGAGTCGAGTAGGCGGGGGCAGAGGCAGACGGAAGGTAATAAAAGGGCGACACAGTTTCGGTGGTGGTGGTATGGTCGTCTAGTTCGCTGAAAATCACCCGACTTGATTTGTCTTGCAATAATTTTTAATACCATACATATGTAACGAAAAAAAACTCAACGATATTGTAAACGTGGTTTAGTGGTACGGCGTGCGTATTTACTCCTAATCTATATACCTGTATACCATGAAAGCTCTGGCCTCGTAAAAAAAAGTGAGATGCGCATCGAGAGATCGAATGGCGCGATGACCTCGAAAACTCACGGTATACGCCAATTAAGTACGTATTTAGTGTATAGGTATGTATGTGCACTCGTGGTGATACTGATTATTTTCCGGCGATTTACCGATCAACACTTACCGGGATACAAACAAAAATCTGCTCCAAAATAGTGCCATTTACCAACTAAATCGTGTATACGCGTTCTTTTACGCTTTTATACATTGTCGTCCAGTTGAACGAGTAATGTTGTATTTTTTCTCCCCCTTCGTTGCACCGAGAATCGTATAATAAACCCCTCGCGAAACGGTACATATACCCACTCACGTCTGGCTTGGTAGCCGTTTTTTTTTTTTTTTTTTTTTTTTTTTTAAATTAAATCAAGAGCTACTCCATTATAAAATCGAAAGACAGCTTATTACCGTTTTTTTTGCCGTCGTCTAATAGCCAGGAAACGTTGACACGATAACTAATTGCCGATCGATCGGTTCTGTTTTTCTTTTTTTCCCCCCTCGACCCGGTATTACAGGAATGGCACTCGCAATTTGTGCGCAGCAAAAAAAAAATACCCCCCATCGAGAACCAAAATGGTAATTTGTAATAACACACGCGGAAGCGAAAAAAACCGCTACGTATGAAGAAAATGCGATCTAAAATTGGAAATGAAAATAAAAAATACGAAAAAAAAAAAAAACAAACAAACAAACATAGACAACGTACAAGTAAGTACTATATCGCACTTGAAGTTGAACGCGCAGAGATCTCGACGAATTGCGCAGTAAGCAGTTACAGCAGAGCGACCAATCGGGGGATCGATGCCGTGCATACACACACACGCGCACGTACACATGGGTATACAGGAAAGCGAAGCCGGCCTTCGCGAAACGGCAAAAAGATCGGCGCTGCGCTGTGCGCGCCAGTGTATATATATATATATGCGTATACATATATAAACCACCTACTGTACTTGTACGTGTGTGTATATACGAGAGCGCATGAGAATATGCGCGCACGCGAGTAAAAGAGAGATCGTGACAAAACAGCCGACCGGTTCTATAAATAGAAGCACCGAGACGTTGAATGTGTGCACTATCAACCATATATATATATATATACCGGCGTCGCGATCGAGGAGGCGCAACTGTATTCGCGAGCGTACACATACATAGTCTCTCTTTTTTTTTTACCTATCTCATCTCCGTGTCTATATGTGTGCATACGGGGTGGAGGGGAGCTGTTTACCGTGGCTCTCTGCGCATGGTGGCTGGGCTTGGTTTGTTTTGGTTTTTGCGAGAAAGTTTTCCCATACCCGGTGCACCGAAGGTACGCGCTTTCGATACCGTTCTTATATACATACCGTACAAGTACTCCTGGATATCCTGTACTCTCAACGTACCTGTGTACATATATCCAATCGCCACCTGCGCCCAAACATTACGTGATTTATTGAATATTTCACTTTGTCTATGGCCAAGGAACGCGTGAGTTTATGCAATTTCGCAGCTCCAACGATACCAACTTATGGGCGTTGTTTAGGCGACGGAGGGACTCGAAAGCTCGCTGTCTTCCTTTTTTTTTTTTTTTTGAGAAGGAGCGCGACTGGATGGCAAACTTTGCTGTTTTGGGTTTTATGTGCGATTCAATGTTTGCACCGTAAGAACTACATTGTTTTATAATTTTCTTTTTTTTCTTTTTTTAAGTTTAGGCCATTCAGCTGTATGAAGATTCTCCGCATCAGATATTTCTTTTTTTTTTTTTTTTCGCATCTTTAAACTGGTCAAACCGAGATACCGATAGAGAGGCCATAAAATAATGCCCCAACAGAGTCGTGGTCGATCCAGTCGGTCGAGTTTTTGCAACTTGAAAAAAAAAAATTCAAATCAAATGATATCCAGCACACGTACACGTATAAAACAGTAGCGATATCGTCGAGCCGGAGATGAGAGATTTTCGGAGTCGAGCTCGTATATATAGCCGGCCAACCCGAATAAAGTGAGGGATGAGGCGCAAGTGTCAGCAAAAACTCCGTTATTTCGAGCGTACACGCGTATACCTACACACGTAAAAAAACCAAAACGAAGAGAGTAAAAGAGACTCAAACGGTGCATATATACATATATATATTATGGTGCGCCCAATTCTGCATATGATGTGGGTATACGCGTAAACGGAACACTTGACATTTTGTCTCTAATCGCAAGAGCCAACTCGTGCCATTTTTGGGTTTTGCCTATACATAAAGTAAAAACGAAATCGCTCGTGCGCGCGTATGTAGGTACATACACAGAAAATATTCGAAACTCCGTGAAATAGCAGCAAGTATATATAAGTTAGTGGACACGAGAAGGAGAAAAAAATACGTAGCGCGCACACATCGTCATGGCTAAAGAGTACAGGGACCGAGCCACCTGTCGCGCGTTGACCTTTCCCGGCTTTTTCAAGGCGACTTTATATACGCTTGTGTACCTATACTGTACTTGCTTTTTACGTATACTTATCTACAAATGTAGAAAAAAAAAAAAAAAAAAAACTCGAGACTTTGTTGTGTGCGTCAACGTGAAAGATACTCGATATCGTATTGGGGGTTATTCGGAGAAAAATCGTCACAGATGTCGAATCGATTTATGATAAAAGCTTTTACGACTAGAAAGTATACAATCTAAAATCACTCGATACGATAAATGAAATCAATACTTACATCAAAAGGGGAAAAATCAACATGAAAAGCAACACGGACGCATAAATAATATGTATACCGATTTCTACAACCGCCACAGGAGCCCCAATAACCGTATATCTTTCGCGAGCAAAGCTCAGCGTCCCTCGAGTCGAAAAACTACCTCCTTTCTCCATCTCCATATATACCTACAGCGCACAAGCTTCGTAGCTTTGGACAAAAATGTTACACGCCAACACACACACACACACACACACGGAGAGATAAGCGCGCGGCGAGCGTGTATAAAATGGTGGCACCGCGGTCCGCGCAAAAATAAACCAGTTTTGCACCAATATGTCCGCCGTTTCGAGATACGTGTGCGTGTTTTTTCATATGTCTACGAATAAGCACCGCATCAACATAATTATAACGCTGGGTGTGTTCCTTTCCCCTCGCGCGGGTATACAATATACTTACGTGCGCTGATATGTGCGGAGGTGGCGCGCATATAATATATTTTCAAATACGCGGGTACGAAATCTTTGTACGAGCTAAGGATATATATTTTTTTTTTTAAGGATTTTATGGGGGATGATCAGAGTACACTTGGGTACACTTGGGTAAGTGTTGCGTATAGGATGGAAACGAAGAATAATGTCACCGACCAAAACAACGCGATCTCGTACGAGTGAAAAACGTTGCTCACCATCGCAAATAAAAATAAATGCCAATTACCTTGTGTCATTCATCTTTGAATGTACATTGTGAGAACCGATCAGCTATATTATACACCACTTGGAACTCCACCCACAAACCGTCCGTGTCTCTCTCTCTGTATCCAATCGCACTTTGTATTTTTTTTTTTTTTCTTTTATTTCACAACCCTCGCGAGGCAATTTCACAAATCGTAGCAAACGGTTGCAAGTTTTTTTTCTTTTTTTTTCATCCACACATGAAACAAAACTCTGCGCTGTCCATCAGACACCGTGTGTCCATTGATACGTGTTTGAACATGTATATTGGTATTCACCACCAGATTTTTTTTTTTTTTTTTTTTAGTTCAAATAGAACCCAGAGGCCAGTAAGTCAAGTGCACACATAGCCGAAAAGGCACGTAACAACAGCGCAATGAAGGTAACGTACAGCGCATATGGCACCGCAATTACTGCAGTACAAAAGCACGGAAAATAAGTATAGGTGTGTATGTAATGTGTAAGGTAAGCAAAGCGACCGGGCCGGCTTCTTCTCTCCGCGGCGTTGCCACGTGCGACGTTCAGTATAACACCGCGAATCGCCACTGACGCCAGTCAGCCATAATACCTACTCACTTACTTACTTACTTGCCACTCAAGTCGCGCTTTCTTTCGCGCTGTGGATATCTCTCTCTCTATCCCTTTCCTCCTCATTTGCAAGCTCTCCGACCCCCACTATCTTCTCTCTCTCTCGCTGTTTCCCCTTCACTTTGGTACAAGGAGAAGGGGTGGGTGGCTATACATTTTTTCGTGCATGGGTTGGAGCAAATTTGATAAGTTTGTATGGATCAAGCGTGGAGGTGTGTGCAAACGCCAATCTTTGATAAATACACCAAGTATCCACCTTTTACACTCTGTACGTAGGTATACATATTGTGTTAAAAGTGTGAACACGGGAAAAACAACTTTCCAGGAAATTCGCAAAATTACATTATTTCTTGGGGTTAAAGTAGCCGAGGAGGAGGTGTCATTTTTATTAGTAAAACCCAGTTAATAGTTATATCGGTGTAGTTGTTTTTTTTTTTTTTTCCTCTTCAATACTATTCGTAGCGATTAACCCGAGGTTAAAAGTAAATATTATGTTTCAACGCAACAGGCAATCGCCGAGGATGAATAAAAAAAAAACGGGGGCGCATCAGCTTTCAGCTATAGTGTTGAAAATAGTGACGAAAAAAAAAAAATTTCTTCGAGATAAACACAACTCGTATCCAGCCCCTTGGGAGTACGACTCTGTATATACACCGACAATGACGTAGCGAACGAGTGTAACTCTCTAAAATCGGTAATGACACATATTTTAGAAAAAAAAAAAATGAATAGCACTAAAAATCACGCCAGAAACAATAAGCGCCGCAAAAATACCCGCCGGGGAGCCTTGAATCTCTCTCTCTCTCGCGCGCGCAAACAAACGATCCATCCGTCAGCGCGCAAGCTCCCCATCATCCACAAACATACATATTAATTAAGTAAAACTGATGTACACTCCAACGTGCGTCATTGCAACGAAAGGAATAATTGAGCGATAAGTGCAATATACAAGTCGCACGTACGTAGTAGCGGAGAAGAAAATGGTAAGAGCGTTGCGGGGGAGGAAAGAGCACGTAAGTAGCGCTTGGAAACACTGTTGCTGCTCTGATAACCATTTTTTTTTTTTTTTTTTTTTTTTTCTACTGATATTGAACAATACTCACTGTACAGAGACCTTCTCCGGGCTTCATCAAATTTATCGAGACGTAATTAATTATCCACACGCACATGGTGTCAACGATTTTTTCTCCCTCCCTCTTTTGCTCGATAAGACACACGTTATATACTATACACTTGATGCCCGACTCGTGAAAAAGAAGTGAAACGGCCACTAGATAAGCGCTGCAGAGAAGGAAGAGGTATAATAAGAAATTGAAAAGAAAACCGGGCGATTTGGGCCGCTACGCTGCAGCTGGGAAATCCGCAGTCACCGGAGAAAAGAAGCAAAGAGGCGTTGGTCAATTAGCGAGTGGACGCGTAACTTAAAACTCTCTCTCTCTTTTTTTTTTTTAATACTCTCCAGCTTTGCTCAAACACACCGTGTGCATGGGTTATTGTGCCTTCACCGAGTGGCTAATTATAGATTCTCGCGAGTGTGAATGAAGAGCCACGGTAAGTAGAGGAAGGAGTTACCGATCGTCAAGTAAAGTTGGCTCTTACGCTCTCCACTCGTAGAAAAAAATTGCAGTGCCGAGGTAATTTCCTTCCCGACTTGGCTCTATGCAACGACGCGTGTAAACAACTGTGCAGTGACTATTGCGTGGATACACATATTATAAGCTCGAAACTATCAATCACTCGACGGTTACGGAGTGACAAAAATACTCTCTTACTTGATTAACGATACTCGTTAATTGCCGACCACTTGCTCGAGCTGTTATTAATGTATTTATTCCTTTTTTTTTTTTTTTTCAACCTAAGCATCATCGCCAAGTACATTACACTCGAGTGTTGCTTTGGTGGCAATTGTTTTCGATCGTTAAAACTGACAGCTGACGATCAGGAAGAGAAAAACAAAACGATGCTCGATAAGAGAAACGCAGAGGAATTAATAGACATCAGAGAGCATCGACGCATCGTCTCATTGTTATCTAAATATTCATCATGTATTTGTACAGTGGAAACGCCGCTTCTATTTACATCGCGAGTTGGGTTTTTTAGACTTTTTTTTTTTTTTTTTTTTTTTTTGACCGCGAGCCTCTAGAAATCGAGCTAGATTTTAATATAATTTTTTAATTATTCATTGTTTATTTGTTTCCAAGTACAGATCAATTTACAATATTTTTACTTTCCCGACATACTTTTCGCCTTTTATAACTAAATAACATGTCATTACATTCCTTCTTTCGCTTTTTTATACCATCATATGTATTACCATTTTCATTGCATAATTTGGCTTTCTGTCGCTATTTAGCTAGATTTTTATATTTTGTTGAAAAGTCGTGACGGATTTTCCTTTTTTTTTTTCTTTTTGCTCTCGAAGAGGTTTGCTCATCGGTGATAAGAGTTTTGCAATATGTCGCTATAATCGGTGATCTAACGAGCAGCGCTTCAACTCGGTGCATCTTTAGCATCTCCGTCGTGTGACACCTTTGACAGCGTCTTTGTCTGCCCACATATTTGAACTCGATCGATAAAACAAAGCGATCGGAGAATAAATATTTATATATCCTTACGTAATCTGCGCGCAAAAAATACAAAATGCCAACGAACGTTTCGGCTATACCTCCCAAGGTCGGTTTTCATCGAAACAAAAGCTCAATGCGAGGATATGGTAAAATCCGACGGCGAACAATGACGGGGGGGGGGGGAGTTCAAGGCACTGGCAATAGTTGCATTGCACAGAGGTGCTCTTGTGCTTTGTGAATAAGCAGTTTAATTTTACACCGGAAACAAAAACAACGAAAAAAGAGGCTTGGCCTTGGCTGTTGACAATAATTTCAGCGAGCCGAAGAGCGAGAGAGAGGCACCGGGGAAAAAGAATGCAAAATCTTCGAGGGGACTCGCGGAGGCGCTCTAATCTATAAATAGAGGCAGATCTGCTCTCGTGATTTTGGGGAGAGGAGAGAGAAAAAAAAATTTACTCGGTGTTTGTGGAAAAAAAAAAAGAGCCAGCCAATCGCGGCGTGCGCGCTTCTGCAGAGGAGGGACGCCGATTGGCTGCGTTTTTTAGAACCGGATATCTGCAAGGCTGTGCGAGGCACCAAACATGGGTCGACGATCCGAAAAAAAAATCGTCCGCTCGCGGAGGCTCATCCTCATCGCGAAAATGGTTTTGCGTGGATTTGCAGATGTATCTCTTTTTTTTTTTCACGCTGGTGTCGGTAGTATCCTTTTTGCTGTTATTTTTGTACAATTATAGCTGAGTAAGTACAACGTAGTTTTTTTGGGGGGGATTTTTCGAATTTTACATATACCTACATGTGACAGAGAGAAATTCCCGATTTATTAACCCCTTTTCCCCCCCCAAAAAAAAGCAAAAGACTTTTAAGCTTGTTTTATAATCCTCTGATGTCCGATCTGTGTAAAATTCGTGATTTATGGTTAGAGACGCGATAAGTGACAAACGCAGAGGATTTAATCGTGACGTAACGTGAAACTCGAGAGATACCCAGTACAGCGCGCCAGACAACTTTCTACAGAAGCAAAGAAACTCCAGAAATATAATTTTAAGATTTACACGATCTCGTGGATTTATAAAAGATACGACAGCTTTTAAAAAAAAATAAATAAATAAAAAATCATGCGATCTATGCAAATCGCCGAAAATCACTGTAAGACGTTGTCGTATGGATACGTTGACAGCGGACACTTCGACTAATTTTATTCTGTATGATTTTGCACGACAACAACACCGAATAATTTCGTAATTTATTAAAAGAATTTTGTTGTAAATTGTAGGGAAAAATGCTCTGCTCGTCATTTTTTTCAATGCAGCGTTATTTTTTATGAAAATTGAATTCGAACAGACCACTAAATGTTTGCCTGGACATTAAAAGCTTATACAAGCAGAGACGACGAGGAAACCGCAGGACATCACTGGGGTATAATCACAGCTCACCGCGAACACTTCCTACTGTACATTTCACGAGAGACAAATTTATTCATAATTCATGCGTAATCTGCTTTACTCGTGCCATCGCGGTCTTTGAAAATACGGTGTAGTCATCGCGAAGACACATTTTTGTGTCAACTTTTTGGTTTAGGTTAAAAAATGGCACGTGTTGGCGATAGAGATGAGCGAAACAAGTATTGTCACGAAAGAAGATCACTTGATGCTTTGGACCAAAACTTGGCAAAACTAATGAAAAAGAGTATCGGTGTTTGGAGAAGCGATGGCGCTTACAATAGCTTTATGAAACTTCCCGAGGAGTACCTGTTCCCCAAAGTGGGTTCATCAGCTGCAATCAATCCGAGCCATCGCATGACCGAATAAGCGAGTGGTCCGCAGTTCCCCCCCCCAAAAAAAAACAACCACCGTTCAAATTTCACTTTCACCGAACGAAAGCGTCCGCGTAACGAGGAGGAAAAAAAAAAAAGAAGCTCTACTCCGGCTCCTTTCGCCGTGCAATCCGTCCAAGTTCAAGACCGATGACGAGCCTCCATCAGTGAAATTTTTTCCTCCTCGAGCAAACGCAGGTAAAGGTATGATATACACCTATACCGAGCAATAATCCCGGCAAACTCACGCGTGTGCGTCTAGACGAGGGGGGGCACCCCGGCACTCGCGTCCCTGACACCGTTACCTGCTCCACCTACCGAACTTTCAGTCTCGTTTCCCACCGACACGCCCGCGCTGTGTCGCTGCACATTAGCTCTCGTGATTTTTCCTCTCCTTCGCGCCTGTAGCACATGTCGTATTGTACACGATACCGGTGTTTCCGTGCAGGGGCTTATAACGGCACTCTGAGGAGGGACAACGATATGCAGAGGCACACTTGGATGTTATCATCCCGTTACTCGATTCTCCCAACTTGCGCTTCTTTGGGATGTGCCGTAACGATGAGGAACTGAAAGTCCAACCGATCGACCGTACCCGTTTCTGACGATTGTCAAGTTCTGTGACGGCTCTACACGTTTTTGTACCAAAGAGCAATCGTTAAATATTGGTTACGCCACCGCTAACTGGAAATGTAACCATCGAGTATACACTCCAGTGCACTTCTCTCTTTACGTAATTGCGTCTTTTTTTAGATTTATTGTGCAAAGAAAAAAAAAGAGAGACAAGGAAAAAAAAGTTGATTAAACTTATGCAACGATGGCGCTGTATGTTAATTTCAGAGGGAAGCGAGAGTGAGTTACATGTATGTTACACGGTCAGTAAAATTTCAAGGACCCAATTACAAAAGAAATAGGAGGAAACAAACAAAAAGAAACTCTGATTCTATTTATATATATATTATATCTGTATAGCTGTAGATTTCTATGTAATATATGGTAGAGAGGCTTTTTGACATAGCAGTGGTAGACATATCTACAACATAATGATGTGGATATATATATATACTATTGTCAACGAAGCGACTATTTTTTCATCCGCGTGGAAAAATGTGGGAAATTGTCAAAGTGGAAGAACAAATTTCCAAAAGGGAAGAGAAAAACGCGCGTATCCTTACTTATATATTATAAATGTGCACATCAGGGTATACAGACACAAATCCACGCTGGATCTAAAATGAAAACGCGCCTCCACATCCGTGACACGGTTACCCACTATTATATGTACTACCTCAATACTTTCATTTCTCTCTCTACTCCCTCTTTAGCGCGTCTCGCTGTTTGTCCGTCTGAATATATATATATGCGTGAACTTGTGACCGCCTGCACGGACTCTCGCTGTCACTTGGGTCCAAGTGGCCGCGCGACTATAACGGACCTCTATTCTCGCGAATGAATACGCTTTCGCGAAAGTGTATCCGAGGAAAGTCGCCCGAAAAATACGGAACGGCGCGGGTTACGTCAGGGGGGTATCAGGTGGTGTGCACACGGCGGAGTGAAATCGAAAATGTTGTCGGGTGAACTAATGTCACGGCTGAATGGCCCTCGTTGCGCGGGTATTGTTTTGTACGTGTCAAGTAACTCGCTTTTTTTTTTGCCAACGCAGAAACGTGCATTTGCTTTTTTTTTTTTTTTTCTTCTCATTGTCATAGCGAATCTCGTCGATTTTCATTTCTAAAATCATTGGCGTGTTACGGTCTCTCCAAAAGTTTCGTGTTCTTGTGATGCCGTTTCCGTCATTTCACGAAATGTGAAAGCGCTCGATCGGAACGTGCTTTCATTTATGCGCGTCTGCACCATGTGAGCTTGTCTCGATGGACGTCGAAAGGTATTCGCGATAATGGGTCGATAATTGACGATTGGTAAAGCCCACGAGAGATTTGGCACAGGGATAAAGGTGGGCGTGATTCGCTTGGGAGATAAAATTAAAAAAAAAAAAAAAAAAAAGCCCCCCTGTCCTTTCGGCGAGCATTAACCCAGATATCGACGTGTATAACAGTAAAACCCAAAGGAACGCGACCACCGACAAAACGAAACGAAGATTTATAAAAATAAAAAGTAAATCTGACAGCTAATCGTCCCCTGTCTCACCATCTCTCTCTCTCTCCACCTTCTTCTTCGCGTACTTACTCAAGTGGAGTTGACTCGATCGCACGAGGAATTCGAGAAATGCCACACGGTGCCTATATATAATATATACACGTAAACTTGCACACGTATGAAACACCCCAAAGGAAGAGAAGGAAGGGGACCCGTGACCCGAATATTTTGTATACTATGTTCTCGGGGCCCCTTCTTACGCGCAATATCAAACTCTCGTATAGCGAAGCACCTTGCGCTGGCCATGTGGAGATGAGTCTCTTTTTCTCATCTGCATATATATTATATATATATCCTTCGATGCATCCTTTGTACACACAAGTGCAGCGCGAATATTTGCATTTTATTTCCCTCTCATCGCATGGGAGTTTGACGACGATGCTCTTGGCCTTTTTACCATACTCGCGCGTATAGTTGCCGTGATTTTCTCAAATAAACTTCGGGTTGTACACTTTTATTTTCTTTCTCCCCCCCCTTCTCGGGGTATTTATAGATATTTACCGAGAAATAAAAACCAAGGCGAGCGCAAAAAGAGTCTTTGGGGAAATCCGGTCGAAAAAGCGTCGTGGGTATAGTGGAGGGAGCCCGAGTATTATATAAATATGCTCACGCCCTCTTTTATTTGAAACTATATAGTGTTTTTCTTTCTTTTTTTTCCCCCTCCAAATCATCAGCGACAAATACGTACAAAAGTCCTTGCGGTGTCAATCGGCTGTTTTGTTGTCCGATGCTCCAACTTTGAGCAGATTCCGCATGGCCGATAGCCTACATTTTCACCGCAACGACGAGATCACACTTGGCGAGAGAAAAAAAAACGCGTACACGTATATTATACTCCGATGCGAGGAGAAAAAAAAATAGAAAGTACAATCGCGCGCGAGAGCGCACCTGCTTCGCTTGTGTACATATATAATTCCGAAAACGTCCGCCGCAGAGACACAATTGCTTTTCGCCATACCGAGGTGCTTACGGGTGGTTTCGTGGTTCTTTGCTTATGTGTGTACTTATGTATAAATGCGCAAAACTGCTGTCCATACAATGGCTTGGTTGCTCTATATGTCGTCCGTTGACGTTTTCCACCCCGTGTATACAGGCGAGGGCAATGGCACTCGTATAGATACGTACATATAGCATCGTTGGTAAAGTGGAACAATTTACACGCGACACGACAACACACTGTGCGCGCAACGAATCAGCAAGAGCCGAGATATATATATATTATTTTGCGCGTGGAAGGTGAGTAAAGTATCGGAGCTTTGGGATCTATTTTCGAGCGCACCGGCGTAGGCATATAAATCTCGTCCCCTTACAGCACGTAGGGGTGCGTGTATCGTACACATATATTTACATACCGGCGCGCCGGTATCTATATCCATTACGAGACTTGGGAATTGTACCGTGTATACCATTGTACTTTGGGTCATCTGCGGTGCGGATAAAAGGGAGACGCGTTAGATTTTGGATCGTACCTATGTATAGGTGCGAGCACTGCACGTTTATTGTACTCGTTAGCGGCACACTCTGTCGTATATTCTTGGAAAACGGAGCGAGCCGAGGAAATTGCCGAGTTCGATTGGGGCGGTTACACGTCTGTTTTGACAGGTTCTGTTATTCATGGGGATTACAGTTTTGGATTTTACCGAAATAACGCGTTCAGGGCTTTTTTTTTTTGGAATATCTCTTTTGGTCGAGTGGATTGGATCGCACCTCGAAAGAGAATTTTAGCACTTTTACTTTTTCAACGAGTAAATCGTCGTTTACTTTCGATAAAATTTGATTTAAAAAAAAAGTGCAAGCTCTGCATTAAAATTAATTTGAGGCTCGTGGATGTCTAAAACAACCCAAGAGCCGAACGGGTTGCAAAGTGATCAAACGATGTGTTGTTGGTGATGATGCACGCAGAGTCGGATATTCAAGGCTGACCCCGGAATCGGTCAGTGACACCTGAGCGCTGAAACAACGGATGCAGTGCACGGTAAAAGTGCGCCGTTTCGACGAAAAGTCCTCGTAAAATTCATGCGAACGCTTTAATAAAAAAAAAAAAAAAAAAAAAAATTTTTATTCTCCCTCTTATTTTGCTTTTGAAAAAAAAAAGATAAATATAACCAAGTAAACTGACAAAGGAAACGTAAGATTGACAAAGTTTGCGCTACAGTAAGAGAGAGAGAGAGAAAAAAAAAGTTTTATTTCCACACTCGGTTCTGAAACAAAGATAACCGAGCTGGCTTTGTGTGCCGTGTTCTTTTATTGATCAAACCACCTTGAAATCAACAAGCGTGAAATTTAATTTATCGTTTGCTTATTGTTGAAGAGAAAAAAAAAAAAAAGAAAAAAAAGGTAACGAACGAGATATATTTATTGCGATAAGATGCTACTTAATTTTAATTGAAAAAATAAACAATTTCTCTTTCCCTCTCTCTCGTGCACATACGTAGAGAGTTACATTTATTATATTCAAAAACATTTTTTTTTTTCTGCTTGCGACGGGTGGTGTAATCAGACGCGAACGAGAGAAAATTTGATGTTTCGCTCGGTCCGATATTGTATCGGGATTTTATTTTATTTTATTTTATTTTTTTTTTTTCATTTCAACAACCAAGAGTGGCCTTGGCATACACTAATACGCAGCGAAAAAAAAAAAAGTTATCTGGCAAACTACCGCGATAAAACAAAAAAATATACACGTATTCCAAGGACAAAACATGGGATCGCCAACTTTTGACGATCACGAGCAAGTAAAAACACTTTCGGAAGAAGAAGAAAAAAAAGCTCGAAAGTAAAAGTGCCACCCACGCGAAAGAAAGTTCATTCCAGCCGGCTAGACATCGGCAACCCTATTACACACACGCCAAATTCGCGCGATCGATGTCACCGACGTCACTCTCTGACGACACCATGGCCTCCATAATCGCAAAAGTGGCACACGCAGGCAAGCCGCTCTCTGCGGTGAGGGTTGATCGTGTAACATACATATATCTATATATATATATATATATACATAGTGTGCAACAAAGGTAAACTATATTGTATATATACCTATAGGTGTGCGGGCAGAGAGACATGGCGGGTTATTGGCGGGCTCGTGGCGTGGTGTATAGACACTATACGACAAAATATATAGGTACATGCATACACGCTCGCCGCCGCCATGCTCCTCGCTCTATGGGTGACCTGCTCCTTTTACTCCTATACCCTTACTTACTTTACAATTACGCTGCAGGACTTATCCTATAATCGCCAAAACCTAATTTTTGTTGATTGAAATAAACGATAGTTAAAAGCTCACAACTTATCGGTAAAACTTACAGGTGATTTTTCGCTCAATATTAACTTCACTGGTACATATTTGTATATATACCACGACAACAACATCCGGATTCAGAGAGTAGCGCATATGATTGCCAATTCGAAGTTCGGGAGCATTGGCCAAACGAATAATTTAATCACAATATCCGTGTGTGCAGAGTATATTTATGTACATCTGTCAAAAAAGAATTTTGATGCAAGTGTGTAGGTACATTGGAACGGTCCAGACGCGGGCATGGGAAGCCACCGCCGCGCTTAACACACGAGATAGGCGGCAAAAGAGGTTGACGTCTGCGCGCGCCTTCTCGTGCTCCGATATACGCCTGCCGGCTTCGCGCGCCATGAGCTGCATCGTACAGGCGCATCGTTATCGCGACAGCTATACACATATAATATAGATGTACACTCCATCCGACAGAATATAATATGTACACAAACCCACGCGTCTGACATGCCTCCATGTAAATATATATACAGGGTGCATGTACCTAATAAACATGGGTGCATAATGCTACTAGAATTTTCGGAGCACATAATATGTTAACATTCGGTAGAAGAGTGAAAAAAAAAAAAAAGTGTATGTTCGTTTCGGAGTCGGACATCTGACTTACCTTGTGTATGTATGTATGTATATGTATGAGAGAGGGCCTATATGGTGCCCGAGGTGACGCCGACAGACGTTGCTGTTGGCTTGTAGGTGTACTCCCAACTTCAAATTTTACAGCTGATGTACAGAGACGGACGCCGATGGGACTTTGGATGGTCGAAAGACAGTACGGACTGCTGAGTGAGAATTCGAGCTGCCGTCGGCTTCGTGGGCATGGTTTTTAACTTGATGGTATTTTATTACACTTTTTTCGCCCTCCACGCACTTTCGGAGCTGCTCCGAAATGCTCTTTCACCTATATACACGTGGTACTGTTTTTTTTTTTCTTCTATTTTCTCTCTTTTTTTTATTAATACTTCAACACTTTGATGGAAAATTGAATCGTGATAACGCAATGAGGATCTATTTATCTACTTTTCAGTCAAAACGAATAAGGTAAGAGCGGCGGAGAACGACGCGCGGCACGAACTTCGCGAGGGGGAATTGAGTCTGCATGGCACACGAAACACACAAGAGGCCGCAGTCAGATGGAGCGAGTTGGACGCGCGCGCACATTCCCCTCTCTCATTGGGTGTGTTGCGTGAGACTTGCGAGGTTTATACTATTATATGTATATATATGCTCCGGTTGCACATTAGGGGCAGGTAGGGCAGACGCGATATGATTTGACAATCTGTTCATTTGGAGATACATACTTCAGGTACACGCGATTTCGGGTGAATGTTGTACGGGAAACTGAAAGCCGAATGAACAGGCATCGAGGGATCGGAATTCGAAGCTGGTGTATTTTCAAACGGGGAACGATTGCGTTCTGGAATTTCGGACCTGGCGGTTATTACCGTTGCGCATTCCACTCGTGGGGCATCATGGGACGCAGGAAAAAGAGCCGAAGATTGGCGCTCCGCGAAACTTTTTTTCATTCCACTTTGACAATTTCATCAAGCGTTCGATTTAATTTGACAGTGTATGTTTGATAGAAGGTTGATATTTGAGGGAAAAGTACGATGTGGGAATTTAAAAACTATCATAGCTATAATCTCAAGAGGCAAATGTAGTGATACTTTAGTTTAACGTAATGACAGTTCAACATGTTTTTGCTCGTACGAAAAAGTCTCTCGTCATTCCGCCGTGTCCCACCGTCCCCCGTGCACGATTACGCTAATATATATATATGCACAGTAAGCTTCGACCTCGAGAAAGGCGCGAATAGGTATACGGGAATACCTGCCTGCCGGCACAGAAAACACGCATATACACACAGCTGACTGCGAGATGACGGTCAAGTTTCAGGACAGCTCGGGAATCGAAGTTTGATGAACACGGCCCCCACTGTACAGGCAATCTTTATGTCGAAGTTGAAGTTGGAAAATCTACAGTTGGTATTTCAGAGATAAAACCTTATCTGCCTTTGTACGTTTCATTCCTGGTGTTTATTGATATCATTAACTAAGAGAAATTGTGCTTGAGTATATGTATAGATATATACATATACATATACATATATATATTTCACACATCATATGACATCGCTACCACAAATCGCAGTGTCAATGGCTTATTATCTCTATTAGTTCGAAATCGTAGTTGAAAAATGCGATTAATGACTTTTGAAAAAAAATATTGGTCATTTGATTTTTTTATTTTATTTGACCTGTTCAATCCTTTACTCGTAGCCCTCTGTATTGGAATAATGAAATTAGATTTTCAAAAGTGCCCTAAATGAAGTGTTCGAAATTATGAACAATTAAAAAATTACATACGATAGAAAAGTCGAAAGTGATCGAACCAAAGATACGATGAAACAATCGATGTTCAATCAAATACGATTAAATATTACATTGGCTCTCCTTGCGATTAAACACTTATGCAAAGAAAAGAGTTACAACAAATGTTACTGCATAAGAAAAATTATTCTGCATGGCAGTTTTTTGTCATGCACATGGTAAGCAATATTACGTGACAAAATATACATTTTTACAATGTATGTGGTCAAATTTTGAATAATTCATGTATACTTTCCAAAGTACTGTAATTCTTCTTGAAACACTTTTCTCAACATAATTAAATATTAAAAGAAGACTTGCACCAACTTTCGAAATGCAGCAACGGGAGTAGTGCCAGAAAATTCATCTTAACCCAACGACGCCATTACAATATCATGTATATGCTTGCGGCGAAGTTGACAATCAACTTCTCTCTGCTGCAGTGTGTGAAATCGAAAAGTGAAAGCTTCCCAAACTTTTTATCCCATCTGATTGATCGTGGCACTGGTAATGTGTTGCCAAGTTTTTTAGTTTACCGTAATTCTAGCATAAAAAATACTTGAAAGACAAAAATCCCCTGGGTCCATTATTAAAAAAAAAAAAAAAAAAAAAAAGTTACGACAGCTACTACTACTCGCAGTAGAAAATAACAGGGGTTTTAGCGACTTTGGTTAAATATCCATTCTACTGTCCTACTTCGGTGCAAGTAGTAAAAAAATCTTCATTAACAATTCAAAAAAGCCTTTGCTCCTTAAGCATCTCTCAAGAGTTATTTATTGTGCAGCGGCGTCGCGTCAGGCGACAGCTGTTTGCATCGTCAAAAATAAACAATCGACCGATCAATTGTACATGTTTTGTTTAAAACACAAAATCCCCAACGTACGTGAAAAATGGTACAACCGACAAACTGCGTAAAAATAATTTACACGAGGAAAATGTGGATATTGTACGACAACGGTCAGGATACGCGATTGCTGAAGTTATCGTGACGGTCCGTCAGGCTAGTAAGCCGAGCGGTGTGCCCCCCCTATATACACGAGTTTGTATTCTTTTTTTTTTTTTTCCTCATCAAATATATAGACGCACTGAATACAGGCATATGCATATAGACACGTATTTTTGGTCGCTCGTTGCGATTTATAAATGGAAAATCACGTGTGACATACCTCTCGAGTGAAGGGACAGGCGAAAAAACTACAGCGGGCTGGGCTACGAATCTTCCGCGAAGACGTAGTTCTAATTCATGCGGTATGCACGTAGCAGGTGGCAGGCAACAACAGCAGCAGCGGTACCGATGGACTTCCCGGCGTGTGTTTCGGCATTGAACTTTAACAATGCACAATTTTTCGACACAACGATGTCGTTTTGCCAACACTTGAATAATTTATGGTCCTTTTTTTTACTTCAAATACAATCAGGCGTGGGTATACTTGTTCAACGAAACACTAAGCCAATTGACAGCACAACTCCGTAAACGCGAAGAAAAAACCGCAAGACGGTGGTTAAGTATGTCAAAAATATATATGCCGTACAGCTGATGGCTGTTACTGAATGAAGCAACGCGCCAACGCGGTGGGTGTAATGTCTATTTTGAAGAAAAAAATGTAAACTTCAAATGTCATTTATCGTAAGCCAAATCTTTGGAGAGTAAGCGTCGGTGAGTGCCGAGCAGGCAGGCCAACTTGGATGAACTTCAACTGTATATCACGAGGCCTGAGATAGCAACAGAGCCGGAAAAAAATCGCGAAGAGATACCTCTCTCGGGGGTATACGCGAGTGGGGAGAGCTCGGCGTTAAAATGTGTCAAAATCACGTATACGTATGAAAAGGGTATAAGTATACAATTGCGTTTTGCTGTTGGTCGGCGTCTTCGTCGTCGGGTTGGGTTCGGCTGTTAAGTGCACGCCGCACGTTTTAGCACACGCGAGGAGGCGAGGCTCATCGGATCTGCAAATACATATCAGCTGTGTGTATACTTCACGGACGAATTGTTTACAGCGAAGTCAACGCCACCTGCTGTGTATCAGCTCAATTAGTTAACAGCAAGCCAGTCAATTTTTTACTCGGCTATTTTAGAGTTTTCCAAGTTTTTATCAGTATTATGATGATTTATTGAACATATTTTGGAACTCTGGCGTTTTCGGTTGCACTGTTTTTTTTCCATTCATGAGAAAGTGGAAGGGAGGATGAACATACGTTATGTTGTTTTTTAAGTTGTACTTACGTGGAAAGAATAAAAAATGGAATCGGCACAATTAGGTATACATTATACATACGGTACGAGAGAGACAAATGCTAAACAATCTTGGCATTGCAATCGCAAGCTCGTTGCTTACTAATGCACGTATGTATATGTTGCACCTATCAGTAAAAGTATACGTTTGGTAGTGGCGTAACGCTCTCGTATCGGCCTATAATCTATAATACTTCAACGAGAAGTTTCGACTTTTTTTGATGGTGTATGCTGTTATTTCGTCAAGTACGAAGATTGAAATTGAGCGTCATTCTTGGGAATCGCTGCGCTCCACCGATAAAACAACACCCTGCACACATAGTCCGCTCTGCATTCCGTTCCGAGTTCCACAACGTTTCGTCAGTTGTCACGTGATATTTTTAATTTTAAATCGAGTGTGATCTAACTCCAGAGAGCTTTTGGTATTCTAATTAAACAGAGAAACATAACTTACAGAGCCGAGGTCAACATGACAAACGATTTTTAACGATTACTTTAATTTAGAGACACATAACCTGACAATTGCTTATATGTATTCTACGAAAAAAAACCGTAAAAAATGCAAAATTATAATATGTATCGTATACAATTAGAAAGGTATATTCAAAATCCAAGTACAGTAAATTTATTATTATGACATTCAATTCACCACTCGTATTGGACAATATATGGCATTTAAATGATCAACATTGCACGGAGCACCGGGATAGCAGACAAAAATGACAGCTAGACAGTATACGACAGTAGCGCCGTGGACATATGCAAATTTGCGGATGCAGCTCGCATGCTGATATTGCAGATCGCCAGAGGAGAAAAATAATATAAGGAATACATCAGCTGATATTTTGCACTAACTCTTCACAACCTGTAGACTTTAGTTTGTCTCCGGATGATAAACGATTCGCAATCAATCGCTGCAACGTTGTCATGTTGTCAATATATCGTCGTGGAACGGTTCTGTTATTGTAAGGATTGGCCGCGCTTTGATGCCAACCGCTTGCGTCCAAAAGCTTGATCAGATAAGCCAACGCAGTTGAGAAAATAAAAGCATATCAAACCCCCGAGGGGTAATACATAAATTTATAAATAATCGTACTCGAGCGTGTGCATGTAAGAAGTAGGTATGCAGAGGTGTGGGTAGGGCAGTGTCGGAGTCAGCATAGCACGGGCTACTCGACGTAAATTGAGAATATCGTCGTCGACGTCGTCATCATGGCTAGCAACACCAGTACTAATAATGGAGGAGGATACAATTTCAAGGTCGTGCTACTGGGGGAGGGCTGCGTTGGCAAGACCTCAGTTGTGCTCAGATACGTCGAGGACAAGTTCAACGACAAGCATATCTCGACCCTTCAGGTGATTATTGTGGCTTTCCGCAGTGTGTACTCTGTTCGGTTTCTTTGCAGCTTTGTTTTTTCACTTTCATTTCTGCTTCTCGCATTTCATTTAGTATTTTTGCACTATCTTATTGTTGGCTGTTTTCTATAAATTTCATTTGACCAATTTTTTTTCATTAACAAAAACCATGAATCACAATGTTATTTGTTTTGTTAGAACTTGTGATATGAAAGCATTCAAGATATTTTTATTAATTACTTTTTCTTGTGATTAACTTTAACACTCAAACTTGAGTATACAGCTCTCAATATCTTCTTTAAGTTGTTAAAATCAATTTTAACTCTGGAATGCAGGCTTAATTTGACAAACAACAATGATTTATGAGTTGTAATTTTCCGTTCTTGTAGGCCTCGTTTTTCAATAAAAAGCTAAATATCAATGGAAAGAGAATAAATTTAGCAATATGGGATACAGCAGGTCAAGAAAAATTCCATGCACTTGGGCCTATTTATTATCGAATGTCCAATGGGGCTATTTTAGTTTATGATATCACAGATGAAGAAACTTTTAAAAAAGTAAGTGATGATGTTGTTGATTCATTTGTGTATTACAATGAATAAGAATAATTGATTATTTTGTAGTACGGTTTACGTGCTCTCTATTAATTCTACATAATTTAATTTTTTTTTTTTTTTAAGGTAAAAAATTGGGTAAAAGAATTGAGAAAAATGTTGGGAAGTGATATACGTCTGGTCATAGCAGGAAACAAAGTTGATCTTGAAAAAGAAAGGAATGTCACAGTAGAAGAAGCAGAAGAGTAAGTAAGCCTTAACAATCCCAGACAGAGAAACATACACATTTACTATTTCATGTGATTAAAATTATGCAACCCTGTAGTTGCCAACAACGTAGTCAATTATTGCATAAGAAAATATTTAGTCCAAATCTAGTTTCTTGCTTACTTTAAAGTATTTTTTACTAGCATAAATATTTATTTTTTTACATTAAAAATATAGAAATAGTTGCATCTCGTCAACTTACAATTTTTTTGATTGTGGATTCATTGAAGAAAAAAAATTTTATTTACAGGTATGCAAAACAAGTGGGTGCAGTACACTTTCATACGTCCGCTAAGCAAAACTTTAACATTGAAGAAATGTTCCTGGACCTGACGCAACGCATGATGCAACACGCTGATATTGTCGAACAAAAGTCAACTCTTATGAGAAACAATAGCACCCGGCGAAACGTCGTCGTCGTAGAAGATGAGTCTGCCGAACCAGCTCAGCCATCCAAAAGTGGCTGCTGCAGCGGTGGAGGCTCTTAGAATTCGTAAGAATGCTATGTTCTGGAGGCTCTTTCAGACGATTGATGCGAGAAATTTCACAAAGGTTGTAATGCTGTGTATTTAAGTTAAGGAATGCTGTGTTTTCCAGTCTGAAAGTGGCCATAACACTAAATACTAATTTTTCAAGGCACAATTTACTCACCCGTGTGCTATTAACATATACGTATTTACTTTGCTTTTTTACACGTAATCTACTAAAGTTACACATATTCGTTGATCAATACAGTTAATTCTCAACCTTTTTATTAAGTGATAAAGACAAGTTAAAAGAGCTTTTTGCCTGTAGATAAATGTAGATTATGTATATAGCGTTACAACCTTAACAACATAAGAAGATTATCGTTGGAAATCGTACTGTGGATCGTTAACTGTTTTTTGTATATAACTTTTAATTATCTTGCTAAAAATAATACGTGAGATTTCCAGCGCGAGTCAAAATTTTTTTACAATAGAATGCCGAAAGTGTTTTCATGAAATCTAGCTTAAAAAAAGACAGAATAAGCAAGTAGGTAGTAATATCGATTGTTATTATTGTATTTTAGTGGATGTAAAAAAATAATTGACTTGAATTGAATGAATATTTGAGACCAAATTAATGCGAGATGAAAACAAATTAAAAGACCTGAAAAATATTTTTTTTTCTACTTCAATAATGTTATTATACATGTTATTATTTTCATTCAGAGGAAAAAATTATATATTTGATTTATCATGGTTATATCTTCATACATTTTGTATGAAAGTAAAAATATTTCATTAAGTACATACATTTAACATTATATTCCATATGACTTTATTCAGCGAAGTATTATGGGTTAATAGATTAACAAAATTTTACTGCTGCTGCTGAATTATATATGCTTAGAAATAATGTTTGTCTCTGGAAAAATGAGTAAAGATTTTTTCACTGACTAATGATGGCGGGACTTTATATGCTATAAAAAAGATTCACAAAGTACGTATAGTAAACATTACGAAACATTGCGAAACAAGATAATAATTTCAGTATTTTAACGAAAAAAAAAAAAAAAAAAAAAACTTTCGTCACCTTTTTACATAACATATTACTTAGCTTGAAAACTTTCCAATTATACATTAAATGCATTTATTTTTATCTTAAAATTTTATACTTTTCTCTCGTGCAATAATGTCATTTAATAATAAAATAATAAGTTGTACATATATGTATAAATATATATTGTACTAATGGCTTGTCAAATGTATATATATATACAAACTACTATTGTATGCACGAGATAAATTAAAAAAATTTAGTTACTACTTTTATATCCAAGGAGTAAAAAAGTATCATAGGTTGAAATAATCAAATTCGGCTGTAATTAACAAATTATATACAGATAATATAATACATCATAATATATCTTGCTGAATTAATTTTTCTTCACGGCTTTAGTTGTACCAATTTGTATGTAATAAAATGCCCGTAAATATTAAATAATATAATACATCGATATAAATCAACTTCCAATCATTACTTTTGCAACTTTACTTTTTATAATAAATGTATTTTTACTGTTATAATGATGCTATGATTAAAATTTTTATATTGATACCTGAATTTCTAGGGATTGACGAAACTTATCAAACTATTTGCAATGTAGTTTTTATTACTTTTATTCTTACCTGTAATATAAAGAAAATAAAATTAAAAAAAAAAAATATTGCCGTATACACTATTATGTTCTGGAATAATAAACAACACATTGAATCGTTAATAACTTTTTCTGATTTATCACCATTCTCGTAGGTATAGGTAATTCGAGTGATACAGTATGCAGCTATCACAGGTATTATATCAGATTACTATAAAATTTATTTTCTTTATTATTATTCAAACTTACCTGCACAAAAAAATTATATCTTTCAAGAGTTGAAGAAATAAGTACGTTGTTAAAGAAATGTATGAATGTTAAACGATGATTTAATAATATTAACTATTTGAAACAATGTAAAAGTAATATAGTAATGCCCTGTGTTAATTTGGTTTTCCGGTAGTTATGTTGATAAATCATGCTAGTGGTAAATTTTTTCGTACAGGCAGTAAAAGTAAGAAACAGTAGATTTAATAAAAATTCTATATATTATGCTCACACACAATTATGTATTTAAAATGAGGAATGGCTATAGTGAATCTGGAAATGTAACTCGCAGATTGAATCGATTCACCTCCGTTAGCGAGTGCATACAAAAAAAATTTGTATTTAGGTGTCGATTTTTGTTGTGTTTCATATTGCGAATGTAGTATTTTTAAGAAACTGACAAATGCTGCTGGCGATCAAGTATCATCATAGGATGTCTACGATTTATTAAAATTCATGTTTGTAGAAGTCTGTTACTCGTGACTTGTGCTCGTACATTTCTTGACGTGATTCATACATGTACTTTCTTTGTTAATTAATTAATCAGTTTTAACGTCTTACCATCTATAATTTTTTTTTTTACATCGTTGAATTATATATACAAATTATTATTTATATTACAGAATGTTAATTAATCGAATTATTGATTAAACTGTAGTTTTACAGTTTCAATCCGGGTCTGGACTTGATAAAATTAATTAAGGCAATAGTATAACTTTAATACAAGAACGGAATGTTGTGTTTGTAACTGCAGCAGAAAAAAAAAAAAAAAAAAAATTCTTGATAAAAAATTCCAAAATAGATCAGTTATATTTTACTATTGCGATAGTAAAATCCTGGAGGAATCATCCATTATACTTATAATACCTATGAAGAATTAATTACACAGTTTGAATAATACTACTTTTTACATACAATCGCGTGACGTTTCATTATATCTTTGGTATGTGGTCGTAAATTTCATTCCATGTAAATATACAAACCTCCAAGACTCCATGATGTATTAAGCCTCAATTTATATTGTGAACTAGATGATTTCATTATATTAAACGACGATCGTGGCATCCTACATTGTGCACAATTAGTTTGTTTACAAAAGTTATTTCACTTTTATTTGCTCGTAAACGTTTCACTCTTTACGGCAAGTAGATAAAAATATCGTGTTAAAGCAAGCATTAGATCTGTTAAACGGAAACAGTTTAAAAATTAACAAACGTTATTACAAAATATAAACATCTAATACATCTTTTTTTTTTTCATCATTAGTAATCACGGGTGTAAGACATTTATAAATATAACAGTACCAACAATACACCACCCTTTCATTGAGGCGTCATCATTGTTGCGTAGTATAATGAAGGGTTTATTTTCATAAGATCACGATAGTCTTTTCTTGATCCGTGGTAACATTTAATTTTTCTGACCCAATCGTACTTTGCTAGGCAATTGAATTTAGTATACTGTAACGATTGAATTTTTTTTTTTTTTTTTCATCTTAATAACATAATTGAAAAATCTACTGTTAAGTAGATCAAATTGGTATAAGTTGTTAAAATTCCAAGAGTACGAGGTATCAAGAAAAGTCATCAGAGACCAGAAACTCTGTACAGAAGGCTCGTGTAAGAGCGCGCTTAGGCCCTTTCTTGTAGGCAATTCAACGAGAAATCCTTAAATTATAAATATTTTATCTTGGTCGGTGAACACGTAGTCGACGAATTGGTTGATCGGTCCGATCGCCGACAAGGACAAGCCCCGTGAAGGCGGCGCTCTCACGAGATTTGGACCAAAGACCACTGCGAGATTGCTGGACGTCATTTTGTTTAAATCACATCTGTCCATGACCTGTAAACATAGTAACACGAGTTGAGAAGATACTTGTAACACCGTTAGAATCGAGAACAACAATATTTACCCTGGATAAGAAATGGACGATGTATTTCAAGAGGTGATAATTGTCCTCCGGTAATTTTTCAAGAATCAGAATTTTGACCCGTCTTGGACGTTCATCTTTCGACAAAGCTGAAAATGACAAACATCGAAATACGTTAAAAACGCGTTAGTTTTTTTACTTATTAAACAATTTGGTAACAAAGAGCTATGATGAAATACTTTGAAATTGTGTGATTTCGTCATACAAGTCGTAAGTCATTAGCGGCTCCTCTAGTTCCCGAAGAAACGTCTTTAAGAGAACGGCAGCTATGTGCGCGTCGCCTTGAAAGTTGACAGGCAATCCTTGATTACACCTGCTCTGTAGCTCTTTAATAACAGCAACGTTGGCCGATCTTCTAAATATGCCTTCGGTCTCGAGTGCTAAATCAATAAGAATGTTTGTAAAAATATAAGACCAGCCAATACTCTTGAGCATTTCCATTCGGTTGAGGAAAAATAGAGCTCTGATTGGAAAAGAAAAAAAAAATGGGCCATCACGTACCGTCAGGAGTATCGAGAAACTCGACGCACTGCCGCACTATGGGCGGTATGGGATCTCCTCTGTTATTTTCCTTGATGAATTGAAGGCTCGCGCCAAACTGCGTCGTGCTAACTGGAGTCGCGACTGCACTCGACGGCGGACTCGTGGGCAGGTTTTTCTTATTCTTCAACATCAGGTGCTCGTCATGTCTGAGTGCACATAAAATATTTAATGTTAATATATCCGTGTAGGTGTAAGGAAAAAAAAAAAAAAAAGAAAAAAAGAAATCTTTGAAAAACTCACTCCAAGACTGGCGGTGGAATGATGAGCTGATCGAGATTGATGTAGTGCGCCAACTCGTCCAGGTAATTGACGTACATCATTTTCCGACCGAATTTAACGCTGAAACACCCCCAAAATTGATCATTTACAACACAATTTAGAAAAAAAAGGGGGCAGTTGAAAAATCCCGGCGCGCCAAGTAACGTTGCCTACTTAAATAACTCGATAAAACATTTACAGCATACTTGGCACACACGAGAAAGTGGAGTAAAACCTCGCTCTTTCTCGCTTCGCCGTGACCCCCAATGAATGTATAAATCATTACACACGTAACGACGAACCTTATGGCCGGCTTGAACAACTGCCAGACTATCCTGATGAAGTTGGTCGGGTGCACGAGGTAGAGGGCCTTGAGGTTCTTCTTGTACTTGCGGTCAAAGGCCTTGTAGGCCTGCCACAGCCAAGACAGGGGGGGCTTGTTCTTCGAGGTGAGCCCGTGGTGGAAGTAAACGAGACTGTAGTCCTGCTCGACGAAGGTGTCGAGGGTGTGGGTGAGGTAGCGCAGGAGCTTGGCGTGATTGAAGGCCTCCTTGCCCACCGGGGGCAGCTTGCACGCCGACACGACTATCACCTTCCGGCCGGCACTGTCGTCGCCCACCACCTCGACTATACCCAGCCGCGCTATGTCGTTGTAGTCCTCCTCGTCGGCCAACGGCTCCTTGTCCAACGCCGCCAGATCGTCGGCTATAAATTCACCCGATGGTAAGGTTTTTCTTTATCGTTGTCGATCAATTAACGCAACGTATAATGCATACGTACGGGTTTCGATGACGGGAGCGTCGACCAGGGCCTCCTCGAAGTTCTCCTCTATGGTGCCGTCGCTCACCGGGCTCTCCAGGTAACCGTCGATCCCCGAGCCTATCACTCCCACGGTCAAGTCTAGCTTCTCCTCCAGCAGCTCGACAGCTGAAATTTCGTCTGTTTACAAAATTTGGGTTATCTCATTTACACACACCGCACCACATAATATACTTGATTGTTTTATGGATGACAGACATTTTTACTTAACGTTGATAATGAAAAAAAGTAAAAAAAATGGAAGAATCGCGCGCGCGTGCCAACACGCATATAAGTACGGGAGACACTGCATAATATGCATGCACATATGGGCGCGTCGTATGGTCGAGAAGTTCCGCGCCGAGCCGCCCATCGCGTATATATATAATATTATATTGTTGTAACGCGTGCACACCGTATATACTTAATATAAAGCGCGAGAGCTAACGAGTATGCGATGGTACAGCATATATATATATATATATATATATTGTGCTCTCAAGCGATTTCATAAGGAAGAAGGAATGTGCGCGCATACAAGTGCGGAATGCGTATATGTGTAAATAAAAAAGAGGGGACGCACATGTGGTGGACGTGGCTTGCAATTCCGTATCGTCGAACTCCAAGTTTGGCTCGTAGTCGTGGAAATCCGACAAGCTCGGGTATGGATCCTCGCCTTCGTTGTTCACTGGAACATACAAAAATATGTTTCACGTGCGCCGTGGCGATTGACATTTCACGGTTGTGCGTTTTCGTGAATTGTAGAATAAGTGTAGCTGTGCAGGTTTTTTTGGAAGGGAGGCTTATTGTTTGGGGCTTTGGAAGCTCGAATCGGTACAAATCGCTCATGATGATATCGTGACGAACCTTCGTATACGAGAAAAAAAGAAAGGAAGAGGGTAGTACTCGCTTATACGTTTAAAACTCTAATTCGCCGAACAAATGTTCATTCGGGCGCAATCGGCACAGAGTGTTTACCATAAAAAGCATACGTCACTCGCTATACACCCAACGGAGTACATTTGTTGCATTTATGTATATTTATGTATCGTATAATATGTGTCTCACTCTGCAGGGCAGTCCTTATCGCCGAGCAATTGAGAAACAACCCGTGCAAAAAGTGAATCATCCTGACACTGTGGGGTGCAAACTGTGGGATCCATATATTAATTAATACAAACATATTATCGTACCAAACGCAGCAACCACATCAGCACAGCGCGTTTTTGTCCTTCACAACCGAACTCTTTGGGACCGTCGAAAAAAATCGGCAAGCGACGAAGATCCTCACCACAAACGGTCCCCACTCTCGCCGACAGTTTTTTTTGTCTCCACCAGCCCCTCGCGAACCCTCCGCTTCCACGAACCGGTATAAAAGTTTGTCAAGCGGAAGAGAGAGAGAGAGAAAAAATCACTTCGCGTTGCGGCGGCGGGGGGAAATCCGAAAGCGCGCTCGCGAAAAGTACACCTATACCACTACAAAAAAAAGCGCGACATCGCTTCATTATATCGTACAGGTTTAGGTGCTAGTGAGTATATCATTGTGCATGATATGTACAAGATCGCGTGATATGCGTGGGCCCCGTGCTTCTGCCCAAGTAATGCACGCGTGAGCAAGGATGGAGGAGGGGTGGGGTGGAAATCGGCACGCACCTTGTCTTTTTCACACTCCGTGAGCCGTACAAGTTCGTAAGTATTGTACAACGACCAAAGGGGAAGGAAAACGGAGCACCGGCAGTGGTGATTGATTGTGACCGATCGACCGCCCGGTCGATCGATGATTGTGACGAGAGGTCGAGGAAAGAGGGAGAGACGGTCCGAGGCTCGCATTTTAAGCGAGGGGCGTGTGCGCGCACGTAAACTTTGCATGCGTGGGGTGAGACAGGCATAATATTATACGCATGCACGCAGCGAAAAAGAAAAAAAGAAAAAAAGAAAAAAAGAATCGCACTTGCCGATCACTCGCTCGCATGTATATAGGTATACCTATAAGCTTCGGCAGCTCACTGTTTTGCCTTCCGGTTGGACACTTTTTGTTGCGTGCATGCACGTTGGTGTATTATAATACGCGTGTGTAGTTCGTACGGGGAGCGTAGGAGGAGGCGATCGGCACGTTCGTCAGTTCCTTCCCGATACGTGGGCGTAATGTGGTATGTACGTACATGTGTATGTGCTTAAGAAAGAAAGGGGGAAAAACTGAGGTACTCTGCCTTATTTGCGCTTGTATGTCCGTTTGTTCTTGGGATGCTCGTGAAAAATTTAACTGATTCTATACACATTTACATCCACGGGGACAGTACACGGGAACAGCGAATAATTGAATGATTCAAGGATTTTATTTTCTTCGATTCGGTATATTTTGCATATACTTACTCGTTTTGGGCAAATAACTCTTCGCGAGACCATTTGTTGTGTGTTGTCGCGATTGCGTTTCACTTTCGTTTGCCGGCACGTACATAGAGTGCGTCTGAAAATCGGAGCTTTACCCAAAAACCGGTTTAGATTTAGTGCGGCAACTTTTTTTCTCTCTTTTTTTTTTTTGATCGAGTATGGCCGGCTAAGTAGGATAGATCGGTATGCTGCTCCTATATACACAACACACGCAACTGTTGGATTTTAAATTTTATTCGAGAACTCTTTGGCACGGGCTAACTTTTTTTTTTTTTTGAGAGACAACTTTATATGTACAAATAACGTACGCAATTTTCAAGGCGATAAGTAAACGCTACCGAGATTGTAGATAAAAAGAGCCAAATGTGAAATCGAAGGAGGCGTGTTTCGAGCTCACGTATTTTTTTTTTCTTTCTTCGACTCCGTACATGTGTAAGACATAAATATTAGACACCCTCGTTGCGCACGGTGTAAACAACACTTTCGAATTATTCGTGGCATGAAAATGATACACCTATTTACAACGGGATGATATGGAAAAAAAAAAAAAAAAAAAGTACTGATCCAAACGCTTATGATTACTCACTGCCCATTTAGGTATTAGGTGTACGGATCGGAGGTGAGTCACGATACTACAATCAAACGGGAAGTCACAACTCCTTGTTATGTTAAAAAAAAAAAAAAAACGAATCATTATCACGATTATAGGTATGTATATATCCTGTATTACATTGTATCGTTTTACGCTTCGCTGCGATTACCACGTGTGTATACAAATATTTAACTTGGATAATCGCATTTAAGATTACGTGCATGTCCGATGACTCGAGGAGTTTTATGGAAATTCTAGCAGCGAAAAAACGGCCGATAAACGAAAATAAACGACCCGATGTTAATTTTCTCAGGTGCAAGGTTCGTTAGCCAAGCAAAAGGGAAAAGATGTGTTTATAAAAGTACGCAATCATCGGAAAGTAATTCGCCCAAGGCGTAATATTATACAATTCTCGGATCTATATATAGCTATGTTTTCACCTGCGTGTACGTGTACGTGTACTTTTTGTCGGTAATGTGCTCATAATGCGCAGAGAAAGAGAGAGAGAGAGGCCGAGCGATTAAAATTGATTTTCGCGTTAAACACATATAACATGTAGGTTGTATATTATATACCTGAGATTAGGCGTTAAGTATAGTGGCCCGGAAATATACATATAGATAGATATACTACTGGTACCTATATATTGTTTCGAAAGCGGCGCAATAATTGACGAGGGGAGTATATTACGGCTCTCGAAATCCGCAGACACGAAAGCAATAAAAATATTACTACTATTCTTTTTGTACATTTGGTTTCTCGGTTCTCGCGTTTGCGATTATCGCGATTACCATAAAAGTGGCTGGGAAACTTTTGGAAATTTCCCTATTCTTTTGTCTTTGGTAGCGTGTACTCCTTTTCTCTCTCGCGCTTCAATCAAACGTCAATTATTAATTGGAATCTCGCCTGTAGAGTTGATGTGTACATCGGTGGTGTTAAACATTTTTCTTCTGTTGTAATGCGCTGATTATAATAAAAAAAAAAAAAAATCACTTACATTAAAGGCTGATGCAATTATATTGTAAAGTAGTGGGTGATCACCAGAGAAAGGAGATAAGTTGAGCATAAATCACCTATAGGCATGTGTATATCGTGATTTCTCTCTGCTGGAGATTATCATAAATTATTACAAAACTAGTCTCAGATAATTTTTTTTTTTTTTTTTTTTTTTTTTTTATTCTCATTGTGTAGTACTCACTACCAATGCAATCGAGAGTTGTGTATGCAAATTGAATTCTTTCCCTGCAGCCGTACGCGTTGCATGATCAAACTTTTGAGCGCAACATTAATAATTATATTCTCCGAATTCAATGTAACTTTCACGTTTTATTTGAAATTCCAGATAGTCTAATTAAATACAAGTACTTCCGTGTTTTGAAAATGCGGCAAACAGTTTGTAATGTATGGTTTCTTGAAAAAAACAAAAAAAATTGTAACTCAAGAGAAAATGTTACGTCACAGAACAGAAGTTTACACAAATTATTAAATCACTTCATTGGCACATACGCGTTACTCGACACATGCGAGTGTCTATACGTAAATAAATAAATCGATATGCCTAGGTAATTCAATGTGTAAAGTATAAAGGAAAATCATAAAAGTACTATGTTGTCTAGGTTACTGGGCCATCTCCTTCAATTTTTCATCTCACACGCGCTTAAGTGCAACCGAGTATTGCGCTACATCTCCGTACGTTTAAATATTTAATTCAAGCCACGATTTTTTTTCTCTCTCTCTCTGCCACCCGAAATAGCCTTTTAATCGTATGTCCGAGAATTTGTAGAAAAAAACAGCCAATAACTGCGAAATCAGCAAAAAAAAAAAAAAAAAAAAAAAGACTCGTACGCTGCAGCATCATCACATCTCCGGACGCACATCTACACGACACTTGAATATTCAAACAAGCCTGCCTATGCATATACTGCCGTTCGTTTATCTCACACAAGCACATATATATTATTACACACACTCGCCTCTTTCCAACAAACAATTGTCCATTAAGCGTTACAAACACACCACACGTGCGATACCTACATGCTCTGATGTGAGTAAGGGTACACGGGGTTTTTTTAATCACTCGTGTGTGGAGCTTTTAGCAAACCAGCTGTTATTACATCGCTTGGAACAGATGAGTCCCGCGAAACAAGTGATTATGTATGTATATCTACTCTCGTTCTGCGAATCGTCTTGCTCCGAAATGATCTAGCGCACCCATACCGTCCACACCTTGTGTATAATGTGGATGTATGTGTATATATATATGGCTGTAACAGCTGAGCTTCCGACACGGACAAAAAAAAAAAAAGATCACGCTCGAGCGCGATGTCAACGAAAAAACCATCAAGGAAAAAAAAAAACGACACGAAAGAAAGCGAGAACTCCAAGACTGATTGCCGAAATGCATGCGAGCTCTCGGAGCATGAAAAATATATAGGTGAGCGTGGCCTAAGTACCTATACTTATATTTAGGCCACGAAAAAGGAACGAGGATCGGATATTACATTGTATTGGGCTCGCCTGTCAATTTGTATACGTAGGTGTGTACATATATATATATATATATATATATATATATATATATGTATACTGTACCTACGCACACTCTTGTACCTACCTGTCAAAACTTTCGCGGGACTGAGCGTAGGTTGGTAGTCGGCTTCCATTTCTCAAAAGGAGTGCCCAGGCTCTTACTTCCTTCCGATCCTCTTGGGTAATGTATTTACTCCCTCTGTATCCTTTGGGTGTAATTCCTTTTGCATTTGTCCGTCCAAAATATAGATAAGATATCCGCGGGATGAGTACACGCGCGTACACGCACACAATCTTTTTATATAAACACACACACGCGCGCGCACAATCACTAAAAGTAAACAATAGAGGAGTAGCAGAAGCAAATAGCTCACACTCCCGGTGAAGCAGCAGCTGCTGATGATGGTGCTGCAGGACACTCTTCGTTTTCGTTGTTGTTGTTGTTGTTGTTCTGCGTAACTGAAGAATACGACAACGACAACGGCACCGTCATGATTGCGTGCACACGGGCGCCGTCGTGCTCCCCCGTTTTATTTTCTTGGATTATATATGATACGGTGTTAAAAACATATATAATTATGATAAAATAAAAAAAAAACCGCACCAATGCCCTTTCCTGTACGTTATTGTTTGATTATAGGATAACGACCGTGGTGTTGTTCATAGGGCGTACTTCCGTAGGATAGGTATACGTATAGACGTACGACGACGACGACGACACCCTCGTAGGATGTTTTATTACTTACAAGACGACGTGCGACAGTGATAATAATTCACCAACCAACAGGGGCCTGTGTTGGCCTGGTGTCAGTTGTGTCACCCACCGACACAGTCGAACAGTAGTAGGTATTATATATATATAGGTATTTATTGAAACACTCCGATTTCCGATAAGAGCCAAGTTAGTATGTATAGGAGGGATCAGTATCAGTAGTCAACTCCCTTTTTCTTACGCAGCTATTGTACGTGCAACGTACAACGAACTACTGTCGTCGACTCGATCCTACATAAAAGAAAACTACAGACTCCCGCGACGATGTCGAGACGACTATAATCAGAGATATGCTTTTACAACCCGCGGTGTTATATGCAAATGCAACTGCAGTGGGTACGCTTTGTACAACATACTTACGACGCGGGACGCGGGGGCCCCACTATGTGGGTGCGTGAGTGTATATATGGAAACGGAATCGGAGTCAGTCGACTACTGGACTACTGGAGAATCGGAGCCGAGTCAACCGGCTGTGGCTTTAACTGAAAAGATCAATGCTCGTGTGCGTGTATATCTGTGGGTATATACATGTATAGTCGTATATACGAATGATAAACGGTAGCGCGCAAGAGTTGGCGAGCTTCGATTCGTTGTTCGCGGTGAACTTCGCGCAGCTGCTATTTTTGGAAGAAAGACCGCGGTGACAGTCAACCATTCGAGTCACGGTACGTTTCGTTTGATATCCGTACTTTAACGTTATATTTTTAATGTTTTGCTGTTGATTTGAGCCTTCATGATTTGAAAACGATGTCATAGAAAAGTAAATGAACGATTTGATTGTGTAAACAGCAGGTTTCAATACCAAGTGGCTTGTGAAAATAGGATGTTGGCGTGTCAGTTTGAAGTTTGCCGGATGAATAAAAATTTATTGATGTCAGACGCAAGCCGCAACAACACCACCACCACCCCCCCACTATCAACAGCAACGACAGCAGACGGTGTAGCTCAAATTTACTGATAAGGCTTATAACACAAGTAATCAATCATCCATGTTTTAAAGAAAAAAAATTTACATAGGTAGACACGTTTATATTTTTCTGCAAATAACAATCGTATATTTCTCGAACCGTAAATCGACCTTCAAGAATATCTCATCTTGAGTCAATATATTGTTCAAACGAAATTTACATACACTTACAAACTTTGGAAATACCACTTTTTATAAAGAAATTCTTAATAACATAGTGACACGCTGTACCTTATTGTGTGTTATCACACGCGAGTCAGCATTTACGTAAGACAATGTGATAGGAAATCGTTAATTTGGAAGTATCAGGACGTTAAAACAAAAAAGCGAATTAATTTCAAAATGAGGTTATACATTTGTATTTTCTAAAGTATAAAAAACAAATGTACGTGTTAGGATAGTAATTCGTAATTATCCGTAAGATGTGAACAAAAATCTCTCAGAGTTAATTTTTCTTCGAAAGAAGGCAAATCGATACTTACATCTGGGCGTAGATACGTTATCGCTCGTCTTCACGTTAAAAGAAAGCTGTGATTACATGGGAGACGTCTGAGATTGGACTGAAATATTATTATACGGTTCAACGATGTCTTTCTTAAAAAATGTTATTTATTGGTTGCTCGAGGTGGCTGCATTTTTTGCGACATGTTACCTATTTCTCTTGTGTCTCTATCCGCTGATGATTCTGATGGTTGTGAAATTGTTGATTACAAAGAGGCATGAGCCAGAGAAGAAGGACAAAAACGAGGTGACATTAGGAATTTTTCATCCCTACTGCAATGCCGGTGCTGGAGGTGAGAGGGTTCTCTGGGCTGTTGTCAAAGCACTCCAGACTAACTATGATAATGTACACATTTTTATTTATACTGGGGATGTGGAGCACGACAGGGAGAAAATTATTAGTAATGTTGAAAAAGTTTTTGACTTCAAGCTGAAAAAGGACAATATTAGCATTGTTTATTTGCATAGGAGAAAATGGGTGGAGGCAAAGATGTATCCGGTTTGCACTTTGCTTGGACAGGCCATAGGATCGATCTGGCTTGGCATGGAGGCTCTAGCACTTTTCAAGCCTGATGTTTACATTGATACCATGGGCTATGCATTTACCTATCCGCTGTTTAAGTACGTCGGAGGCTGCAAAGTTGCATCCTATACTCATTATCCCATGATTTCCACGGACATGCTAAGCCTGGTGTCTCAAAGGTCAACTACTTACAACAACAGACATCTTATTGCGAGAAATTCAATTCTTACCCACTTGAAGCTTGGATATTACAGAGGAATTGCTTTTTTGTATGGACTAGCTGGCAAGACTGCTGATATTGTTATGGTTAATTCTTCGTGGACCAAGGATCATATTAACTCCATTTGGAAGTGCCCTCAAAGGACTCACCTTTTGTACCCACCCTGCGATGTAGAAAAGCTTGTACAGTTACCTCTTATAAGCGATGAAACAAAGAGTAAGGAAATTCGACTTGTTTCTGTTAGTCAATTTAGACCAGAGAAAAATCATGCTCTTATGATAGAGGTGATGAATAAAATAAAATCTTCAATCAATGAAGAAACTTGGCCAAAAGTGCATTTGATACTGGTAGGTTCTTGTCGCAATGAAGATGATGAATCATATGTACGAAAGTTAAAAGATTTAGTTACATTATTAAATATAAAAGACAACGTCCAATTTAAAATGAACATTCCGTATGATCAGCTAATTTCCGAAATGCAGCAAGGCACCATTGGTATTCACGCCATGTGGAATGAACACTTTGGAATAAGTGTTGTCGATGCTTTGGCTGCTGGACTCATTATGGTAGCCCATGCCTCTGGAGGACCAAAAGCTGATATCATTGATACAAGAGATAAAACAAGAAACGGTTACTTAGCCAAAGAAGTGGATAAGTATGCTAAAACAATAGTTTCCATTATAAACATGAGTACTGAAGAGAAAAATAGAATCAGGAGTGCTGCTAGAAAATCTGTTGAAAGATTCTCAACCAAAGGCTTTGAGCAGGAGTTTACAAAAATTGTAGAATCACTTTTCAAGTTGAAGCAAAGATAGTGCATTTCTGATAAAGTCTATATTAAAATAAATTGAATTTATAAATAAATTTTATACATCTTAAATGTTCACATAGTTGATATTATTTTTGAGCAGAAAATAAAAACAAAAATTCTTATGCAAATTTTTTTATTTCAACCTTATAAAAATATATTTCAATCATTCCTTTAAAAAATATTTTTCTTTTAATTGAGCATTAAATGCTTTATAAATTTTTATGAAACTTCAACTAGTTAATAACAATTAACATTGTTAAAATATTACAATAAAACATCATCTTTACAGTTCCTAATATCACGTAAGGTTTAGTATACACCATTTTTTACCGGGTCGTTTAAATTTGTCCTCTATAAGCTGGTATTACATACTCGTCCGTCAAACTTTGTTGCACCCTTGGAAGTTGTGAAACTTTCAAATTTTCCAAACTTGTTTTTCCTCTACGTGAACTTACACGTTTAGTGACCTGTTTGGTCCACTCCTGAATTTCAATGGGAGCGTGTTCTTTTATTACATTACAGATGTCCTGTATGAACCACGTACCTGAAATATTAACAAAAAATTTTTTATTTTTAAATTTTATCATTTTCTCAAGTATTTCAAAAGTCAATTTTACCCCTCTCTTCATCTCTCCAAGCTGAAAAATCAACTATCGTTGCTTGAAATAATAGAAAATGATTGTGATAAATAGGACTTTGAGATGGACCATCTGGAACAAGTCCTGCAGATTCATGAGTATTTTCGATGCTATCTATTATACCTATAAAATTAAATTTGTCTTAATTATTATGTAATCAAACTTTTATTTTGTTGCTTGGATTTGATTTTTACCCAATTGTTTGCCTTGACATGCTTGTAGTATAACGCATTTTAACATGTTCTTGAAATTTTTACAGCACAACTTTTCTTCTATAGTTTTGATCAAAACAACTTTGTTGTCCGAAAAAAGCACCTCACCTAAAATTCATATTATTAGTAATAATACTGCTTGTCTTGATTTCTGTTTTTTTTCAACTTATGGTACCTTCATATCCGTGACTTAATATGCACATAAAAATGCAACCATAATCTTCACTTATGGACTCATTCAAATGATCGAATAGGTCCATCATTTCCTCTTTTGTTAAATCATGAAATGATTCAACTTCAAAGCCACATCCCTCGAATGTGTCCTTTAAATTTTCAGAATCTTTTAGAGAACCAATTCTGGGTTTCCCCTGTTTAAAAATGTTTTTAGTATTTTGTACAATTGCAACACTTAAAGCAAGTGTAAAATTAAACCTTCAATTTCCCCTCATTAAAATTGGTGATGTTGATGATGACACAAAATCTTTTGTGATCCTCATTCCATTTTGAATTTTTTTTAGAGGACGGGCTGTTTCGAATCTGTACAGAGTTAGTACTATCAGATTTTTGATTAGTCCACCCACAGCTATTTTTACTAGTTGGTATTTCCCATGATTCAAAATTTAAATCAGTTCTCAAGTTACACAGACATCCTGTGATCTTGAGGTTTTCAATAAAATTCTCCATTTTTGGATTCTCTGAAATCATACAAATCAAGACATGTACATTATTTTTGTTTTCAGAAAAACAGTGTGGTATGGCAGTCTTGGGGTTTACTTTCATCAATTGTAAAGTACTGTTTTTCAAGCCAGTGGAGCATGTAAAGCTCCAAACATGCGCTCTCCTTTTCTATTTTTATAGGCACAGATTCATCAATTTTTTTTATTAATTTTGTTGTTTCACTTTTTGTTAGTTCATTGCACAAAAAATATAAACTTTTTATCACACGATTCAACCTGTGGGAAACATTGTGTATGGCTACACTAAACTCTTTTTCCATTGCATCAATTTCTGTTTTATTGAATCCTAATTTCAGTAAAATATTGATGCTTCCTGTAATTAACAGGATCTCTAATAATTTTTCCATCCAGTCCCTTTCTCTGTGCAACCCAAGAAATACCGCACAAGCATCCTTATTCAGTAATTGTATGGTTTTCGAGACGTTCGTCTCCATAGTTGTAAATAAAAAAATTATAGAAATGATTTCGTCATCTTCTAAATCGTTCACTATTTGATGTAATTGTTCTTTCCGAATTCTATCTTGAAAACAATATCTTTTTAATGCTTGTGGTGGCGATGCCACAGCATCATCAGCTAAAGCCATGGTTCCTCTCGAGTAATTTGTAAACCATCTAAAAATAATGCAACTAGTTGATTTTTTATCGTTAGTCTGAAGAAAATTTCGAAAAATGTTTACCCAGCTTACACAAATTTAATATTTCAACACATTCTAATGCATCATATTTGTTTACTAATCTACAGGTTATAGATTAATGTTTCCTCGTTTGCACATTCTTTACAGGTACTTTGTTTCCATTTTTACTTTCCAGATTTGTATAATAATATGCATGAAACGAACACTATTACAACATAAATTAAATTTAAATAACAAAAAAATCACCCAGTCACTTAGAAACTACATATCCTAATGATTTTGAATGGAGGATGGAGCTGTTTATACTGTGTATTACCCAGTGTAATCTGCATCTGATATATGAACTGTACCTATACATACACGTCATTATCAGTAATCAGCTAGTGCATGGGATTTTTTCTAGAATTGTCTAGATATTTGCGGCATATGCACTTACGTATAGGTATATAACCATCCTGCAAAATTATGATAAAGGATCTAAAATAGCTAACAATACTGATAATGTAAGGAGCTAAAATAAAAAATAAAATTTTTTTCAAGCACCGATTGTTTTAATTATCAAAATTAATTTTTTATCAAAATAATTCATGTATAATATACCTAAGCATGTAAAATTTTTTTTTCAAACAGGAAAGGGAGAAAAACATGCAACCGAATATATTTTCATAGAAAAGCATTTATTAAAATTAGCTCAGTGGTAGGCAACATAAATAAAACGTTTGGCTATCATCGACAGTTACATTTAGTCACACTTGAATTATACAGATTTTACAATTATATTGTGACTGTACTTTCACCGTCAATTATGTACATTATCAAATAGAGATTTTTTTTACGTGTCTCTCTATAATCGATACAAATCATTTATAAATAATATTTACATATGTGTGAGCACACATTTTCCATTTTATTTTCATACAATCAATCGAAATCAGAATCGTATTACGTATTACACATTGACCTAACATTGATTATAACTTGTTAAATATTATTTAGAGCTTCCGTTGAAACGATTTTTTTTTTTTTTTTCATTGGACTGAACATATTTGATTCTTACAATCCCACGAAAAAAATACAAGAATGAATTATCGTGACTTTCATTCTTTCGACTAGGTGTTTAATTAACTATATAAATTACATTATATCACGAGACGACGGGATACATCGTTCGTTGTAAAACGAGAACAATCGATCCGTTGATGATTCATATTTTAATTTCATGTATTATTTATTTCCACTTGGTTACAGCGCCTTCAAAATAATGTTAAAAAATAAATTGACAATTTATTAAACTAGTTATTTAATAACAGTTATTAGCACTTTTAGCCATGATAATTGATTTGAGTTCACTTATTGGTAGGCGTATCGGACTCACGGTTGAATTTTCGGATTATCACTGCTTAGTTTTTCAAAAGTAATTCTATTATTCATAGACCGAAATAAATGGCAGCGTATATTTCATTGGTTTTATTTCATTTGAAGAATTTTGTCAAAACTAAAGAGAAACTTGGCATAGTGTTATTCGTGGTGAAAGTGTCGAAGGTCTTAATTTCTCGTGATTAAAATTATTGAAATATTAAAATAGTTTCGTTTTAATTTTTTTTCAATTTACCTTTATAAAAATTGTTGCATACATTTTTAAATCAAATCCACTTGTGTTTCACGCATTTCAATTTATTAAACCAAAGCTTCTCTTGGATTCTCCACGAATAAATTCATTTTTTCCTTCTAACTTTACATGATTTATTTTTTTTATGTATTTTTCTAACAATAATTATCAATTCATCATATTTTCTGAAGTAGTTATCATTCAGGTAAAAAATGACTTTACAGTGACTTACATCTTAATTACACTTCTACAACAATCAATATCTCGATATCTATGTTATTCTCAAAATAACTCTACCAGTCTCTTTTCTTTAGCAAACATAAAAAATATACTTTTTTCGCTCTCTTTTTCTACTCAAATCACCTCTAGCTGAATATACATTATTCCTCATTTTTTACATTGATCATAAAAAATATGGTTTTTCTCTCCCTAAACTTTTTTCGCTTCATACCCTAAAAAACCGCATTATGGTGTACAATGATTGTATAGAATAGGTTTTAACGGCCGTAATAAAATTCTACTCCATCTCAAGAGTATATCCCTTTGATTTTCATTATCAACGTCTTCAGTGTTATTATTCACTAAAATAGTACCATTTGTGTTCGGCGTGACTCCCGAAAACGCATACATTGATTCATCATTGAAACTTAAAGTTACGAACGTTAAAAAATTCGATTATTGAATAGACCAGTACTCAATAAAAAAAAAATAAAAAAAAGTTCCTCACCTTACACATACGTATTGCAAAACAAAAAAAAAAGAACAATCATTTGCGTATAAAAAAAATTACTACGCGCAAAACCATCCTCCTTTTTTTCTCTTGGACGAAAAAACAATAATTGAAATAAAAAAGCTCGCCAAAAGGATGAGTTGCGTATTGCATATGTTTTTCTTCTCACTTGCAGTCTCTCTTTTGTTAATTATGATAATTATTCAGGCTCGTAAAGTCGCAGCAGCGAAGTCGCGCTAATCTTGTTGGCCAATACTGCTTGGTATACTAGACGGAATACTTTGGGCCGCGTTTGTTCACAGGCGTCAACCTCAGGCCCTTAGACAGCATTTGAGCCTCAATGTCTTTGTCCTCGTCTTGATATCTGAAATGATATTATATGGAAGTTAGATTTTTTTCAGCCCAATATTGTTGAAAGCAAAAATACAATTGGATATTTTGCGTGCAAAAAAATAATTAACAGAGCAGTTAATTCAACGTTCCATTGCATTTAATGGCACAAAATAAAGCACAAATCGGACAAACAAGTTTGAAGCATGCAATGTGAACTTCGACAAAACATAAAACATTCAAAGATGAAAAATAAATAAATATACTTTTTTTGACTGCCTTTACGTTATAGTGCATTTGTTGAAGATTAATATTTTTCAATAAAAACTGTTGATATGAGTTTACGTTTGATTTTCACTTATAGCTTTTGCAGATTATTTATTGCTTAACGATAAGCTCCGGCTTACCAGTGACTGTGCGGATGTGCAAAAGTAAGCGAAGCCGTGCGTATTCCCTCTCTTTCTAATACCCTCTGCCCGTAATGTCTATTTTTTTTTGCTCACGTTATCGTGAATAATTATTCTCCACACTTTTAGACATTGACACATGTTATGTATGTTTTTGATGATTGGAAGGTATTGATATAGTTATGAAATAACATTAAGCAGATGTATTATGCGAGCCTCCACGATTATTTAGATACTTTTATTTCTATCTCGTTTTTTACTCTATCAAGTAAAGTGAACCTAATAGAAAAAAAAAAAAATAAAATACATACATGTGTATAAAAATAAATACGTGTTATTTATTAAATATCGAATTAGTTTCCGCGAACTTGTCTTACATTTTCAAATCAAGCAATAAAATGTGTGTTTTATGTATAAAAAAAAAAAAAGTACATAATAAATATATTTGAGTTGTAGTTATTTCGCGATCGAAGTTATCGTAGCTTTTACGAAATTTTTTTCACTCAATTTTAAGTAGTAAACGTAATGGTATATACTCGTACCTTACATTCTTGCAATATATAAATCTCGTACTTGACGTAAATTGTGCATTCATCATTGCAATTATTTTAAAAGTGTAAGAAAGTCGAGTTTCGTAAAAATCTAGTATGCACTTTCACGTAAAAACATGCGAACAAAGTCCATTGCCAAGGAGTTGTGGGTCATTTCTCATAATATAAAAATTCAAATTAAAAAAAATTTGTAAACAAGACTAAAAACGATCCTAATAATAAAACTTTTATAAAAAATACACTAAAGCAACATAAAGAGAAAAAAAATATTAAGCCATGCATGAGTTTCAAACACGTCTTGGATAGTGATGTAAAAAAAAAAAGAAATTGTTTGAATACCGATGTAAAAAAAAAAGAAAAAAAAAAAGTACTTTACATCACCACCAGCGCATAATAGACATCACACGAAGAAGGAAAAAAAGATAGATTTGTGAGGTGAAATAAAAAATTCGGTCAAGTAATAGGACAGGGTGTAGGCAAAGAAAATCGCCAGGATGATGCAGGTGTAGGACAGATTGGGATCGGTAATGTTGTTAAAGTCGGCGCCAACGAGCGCGGACCCAACTAGTGTCGTAGGGCAGGAGGGTCTACGCCACCTTTGTCGCTCCTCCTCCAGGAGAGCTATCAGAGAGTCCCGTTTAGCCACAATCTCTAACATTTCCGTAAGGATCTCTCCCTCCTTTTGCACGTCGGCGCTAGTTTTCTTCTCATCTGGGGGAGCAAAAATCAAGACAAGCGTTAAAAAAAAAGAAAAAAAAATACATCCTCTCTGTTATATCGGGAATACATCGTTGGGGTGACGATGTATCGTAATACTGACCGTCGTCAGCTAGTCTCTCGCGCAGCTCTTGCTGCAACCGATCGTGCCGATCTTCGAGCTGCACCTCCTGGGCGCGTACCAACAGTTCCTTCTCGTACCTACGAAGCTCCGTCCTCTCCCGCATCAAATCGAACCACTCGCGCAACAGATCGGCCTCTTCCCGATCGGAACACTCTGACATGCAACAGATATGCAATCGTTTACACCACCGCTCGCCCCAAAAAAAAAAAAAAAAAATCGGCAATGACCCCCTTCGTACCTCCTTCTCCTCTCAGAGCCTTTTCGACGCTGACCCCCCGACTCTCGAGCTCCCGCTGCTTCACCTCCGTCTCCTCGAGTTTCCTCTGAATCTCCTGGGCCATCCTGAGCCTCTTCAGCTGCGCTTGTCTTGCCACGCGCTTCGCCGTTCTTACTCTCCGCGGGATGCTATTCGTCGAGCCCTCGGCCGTGCTGGACACTCTGTTCAGCTGAGAGATCGACAGCGCTTGGGTTTTCGAGTCCTCGTCCGACAAGCTGTCGTCTGTTTGGAAAACCATGCCATTGGATCAATGTTTCATCGGTTCTAAGTAGTTGGGAAAGGAAAAATGTAGTTTTCTCACCGGAAACGTGGGCGGGCATCGTGTAGTTGATGGGCGGTGGTGGCACCGGCGGTGGACTCTCGATGAAGAAACTACCGAGCATACCCTCGCACACGCTCTTGGGCCTCTTGTCGAGCTGTGCGTTGTTGGCCTTGTCGAGCTGCAAATCATCATCGCGCAAAATTAATTTTTTGGTGATTTGCGTGCCCGTTTCACAGTAACAAACGGCTCTAATTTATTTTTCACTGCAAAAGTTCACTCGCTTTCGATGCATTAACGGGGGGTTGTTGTTACATTTTGTTTACGACTAAGGAATAAACACTCGTCTACATTATTGTACATTGGATAAAAAAGCTCTACGACTATTTACGCATGGTATTTCAACATTTTTATTTTACACAGGGGAGGTGTGGTGAAATGTATATTTTTCAACACGTGTACGTAAGGTTTTGTAGTGAAAAACGCCGTGCAAAGTTTGAACAATTGTTAGAGAATAGTGTCAAAAACAAATACCAATACCTATACACGTACAAAATTTTATTAAAACGGTATTGAAAAATTTCTTGTTGTATGGGCAATCGGTCATGCAATGTTAAAATGCTTGATAAATCAAATTTGTAAAGACATCTACTACGCACAGGTACATTGTTGAGCACACATAAAACGGGGAAACAAAAAAATTTTCATAAAAAGCATCAAATTAAAATCAAAGCATCAACGTAAGGTTGAACTAAACAAAATAAGCATTGTTAGTTTTTTTCGTCGTGTGATTTGCATTGTTGATAAAAATTGTAATCGCATATACAATATTTGTGTTGTACCGTGATTACGTGAAAGAAAGAAAAAATATTAATAAGCGCTTAGCGTTTTAATGTTGCATTTGCTTGCAAAAAACAACATAAAACGTTGTTCAAAGTAGATATATTTCATGAAAAAAAAATACAAATTGCCTGTGTTCGCATCATGTATGTATAATGTACATACACATGTGTAAATTGGTTGAGTGCAATATTGTAATTGGTTACACACGACAAAAACGAAATGCTTGAACTAAAAAAAAATACCTGCAAGTCAAACAATAGCTAATCGAAGTTTACTGGAGCAAACATAGGTAAAGTTTTTTTGCTTTTTTGTTTTGTTTTGTTTTTTTTTTGTTTTTGCAACGACTACGTATTTATAAATTGCTTACATCTGACCCATCCGAATACGATTTAAACAACTGAAACAACGTTAAAAAAAAATAATAAGTTTTAATAAAAACGTAACATACAGCTCGATTGGAGAAAAAAAAAATTCTCACCAACTCCATACAGCCACCTGCAGTGAGTGTAGGAGTGAAAAGAAAAAAAAAAAAAAACAACAACAACGGCAAACGCACCTTTCCCTTCTCCTTAGACTTGGGAGTTAGCCGGAACATAGAGAGCTTGCCGTGGTCTTTCGGCGGCGACAGCGAGTCCTTTCGCTTGAAAAAGTCCGACACTGCCTGGATGATGCTCTTGCGTCTCTCCGGATCCTTGGACGATTTTTTGGACTTGTCGCGCTTAACCACCAACCCGTCCTCGTCCCTCGTTGGGGACTCGGCCGACAGCAGCTCGTCCAAACTCTTGGCCGTCGTCTCCTGGCCTCGCCTCGCCATCGCCTTCACGTTGTCCGTGCTCTTGCTCGTCTGCAGCTGGTGGTGCCTGCCAATGGGCGTCGACGTGTACTTGCCGTACAGACCAAAGCTGTACCTGTTGGCCGCCGACTTGGCACTGCTGCCCTGGCTACCGGTGACAGGCTCTTCGTCCGTCTCGGACTTGAGCTGTCTGCGGGCCACCTTGATCCTCAGCTCCCTGAGTCGATCTTCGGGACTCAGTCCAAGGTCCTCGTCGCTCTTGAGCCTCGCCCGGGCCCTCGCATCTTGGCGCGCCTTCTCCGCGGTCTTGCGCGCCTCCTCGTGCTTCAACCTCGGCGGGGCTACGGGGGTCCTGAACACCGACTCGTCGTTCTGGTTGTTGTCGTCGTCGGTGTTGTTGAACACGGTCGCGCGGTAGACGGTCATCGCGGTGGGGCTGCCGATCGTCGGCGAGGACGGTCCGTCGCGCGTCGCGTTCAGGAACGGTGCAGGACAGCCCCTGACGGACGGACTGTTGGGCGGCAGGTTAGTGAACGAGGCTGTCCTCGCCGCGCGCTTCGCTCGCTTTTCCGCGGACTTTTGCTTCTGCGCCTCCAGCTTGTCCATCAGCAGGTCCTGGATCAACGACTTTTGCTTGCTACGCTCGCGCGTTATCTCCTCGAGCTTGCGGGACGTGGCTGGCGAGTTGAACCCGTTGTTCAAGCTCGCGGGTAGTACCTCGCACTTCTCCCTTTCCGGAGTCTTTGCCTGTTGCTGCTGCTGCTGGTCTTCCAAAGGTACCATCCCGAGGGACTCGGTGGAGCTGCGCGAGCCCTGGTGCCCCAGAGGCTTGGAAGCCCGACGCCGAGGCTTGCGCACGTCCGTTGCGTCCTTTGCGCTGAACTCGGCTATCCGCGACTGCAGCTTCTTCACGTACTCGAGGTAGTCCGCGTTGTTTGTATCCTCCGGCGTCTTTGGCGCAGCACCCGTAGGAGGAAGAGCTGTAGTGGCAGCGGGCTCGGGTGTCTTTGTGGCCTCGCTGGTGGTGTCCTCGGCCGAGCCGATCGCTAATCCCCCACGGGGGTTCATCGGGCTCGCGAGCACAGTTACGACTTCGCTCGTAGTGGTGTCCTCGTGGGGCTCGACCATCAACAGACTGTCCTCGTCCATCGACATGCTCATCAGCTCCTTGCCGTGGCCGAGGTCCTCGTCCTCCTGCGTCCCGGTCACCTTGATCTGGCAGTGCGGTACCAGGCCGTTGAGCCTCAGTCGCTCGCGTACGTCGTCCATCGTCACGGGATCGAACTCGATGACGTTGTCCTCGCAGCAGGGCGTCTGCGCGTCGGACGACTCCTCGAACTCGGTGCTGGCGATGGGGGCTACCGCGGAGTTGCTGCCGATCGGTGGCAGCAGTAGGGGCCCGGCTGCCTTGAAATTGACAAACTCGATGTAGCCGCGGTTGCGGGGCGGTCGCGACAAGTCCCTCAGACTGTCCTCCTCGAGCATGCTCTCGTTGTCCGTGTCCATGAAGCCAATGTCCTCCTCACCGTTGGCCAGCATCTTCGAGGCTATCGTGCTCGGCTGCTGGTTGTTGGCCTCGGCGGCGAGCATCTCCTCCTGCGAGTAGTCGAGCTCGATGTCCGTGAGATCCTCGCCATTGGCTATGCGCGCCGTCGTCCGTTCCATCGATGGCCTCTTGCTGCCCCGGCACTCCGGGTTCATGTCGTACTCGACGTCGCGGAGGTCTTCGGACACGAGGTTGTCGCCGTCCCGGGCCCACTCGGAGAACTCGGTCTCGGTGTACGCAGCCGTCGTCACGTCGTTGTCCTCCGAGTCGTTGTCGTTCCTGCTGGAGGCTCGCGAGGCCACGGATACGGGACTGCTGGGCCCGCTGGGGCTGTTCTTCCTGCTCGGCTCGAGCTCCGGCTGAAGTTTCAGGGACTTGAGGCTACTGTTGACTGCGTCGACGATCGTGCAGGGGGGCTTGGCGGTGGGCTGCTCGACGGGTTCCCGGGGGCTCTCTTCCAGGAGGTAGGAGCACTCGATCGAGTCCGGCTCGAAGTTCGCTCCGTCGCCATCGGGAGTTCTGTCTGCTTCCTCGTCGAGCAGTAGGTAGCCATCGGTGCTGTGGATCTGCAGCCTCGGTGGTGACAAGTTGGACGGGAGCTTTGGCATTATCGCGTCCTCGGCTTCGCTCGACGACAGCGAGTCGCTATCGATTTCGTCCGAGTCGTCGCTACTGCTGCTAGTGTCACTGTCGTCGTCGTCCTCCTCCTCTATGTCCTTCTTGTTCTTCTCCCAGTCGACCTGAGGCACGATGATCGACGTCTCGTGTAGGGGACTCCTGGGCCTCGACTCGCCCTCGTCGAGGGGGTTGCTGTTGTCGCCATTGCTGAGCTGCCGCGTGGTCGTCGTGACCGCGTCCTCGATATTTTTGGTCTCAACTAGTGGTGTGGGGGTCCCGGACATCACTTCCTTGGACTCGCTCGTCGGGGACGGTTGCTTCTCTTCGTCGATCGCCGCTGACTTGGACGGCTCGAGGATCACCGGGCTGGCGGGCTTGCCGTCCACCTCCTTCACGAGATCCGGCAGCTGGACGTTTTTCGCGTTTTTGTCTACAAGCGTAACAAATATGTAAATGTAACGTTCAAAATCAAAATAGTATAATTGGCTGGCCAAACTTTAGAGTCACTCGGAAACACATTTGTCGACTCACCGGCAGTGGCATCGGCGTTACCCTTGGCGTTGAAATTAAAAGCCCGGACGGTTGGCGAGGACGCGGAGTTCCCGTACAGCACCGAAGGCGACAGGGGCGACAGGGGCTGCTGCCCCGAGAGCTTGAGCTTGCTCGTGCCCTGCAAAAAGGCCTGCATCGAGGGACTGGGCTCGGGTGCTGGGTTGAGGAGCTTCTGGCTCGCCGATATGGCGTCGTTGAGGTTGCGCACCAGCTTCGTGTCCACGCTCGAGGTCGAGCCCGACTTGACCACCGTGCCCCCGAGACCGGCGCCGCCGAGCAGGTAGCGCTTCTTCAGCTCGAGCGACAGCCGCGAGGCTATACCTTCGGTCGACGGGGTCCGGTTCAGCAGGTAATCGCCCTTCCGGGGATTCACCAGGGACGTCAACTGCTGCCGCGAACTACCCGTCACGGTCTTGGAATCGTTCGTCGTCGTTGTCGCGTCCCGAGACTTTGGTGGGCTAGACTCGTTCAGGGCGTTCATCTTCGAGATCTGATGCTGTCTCTGCAAAACCAAGGCAATTTAATGACACTTCCGAGGAATACGTTGCACGGGGGAGTATAGTACAGGTGCTCGGCAACACTTACCGATTGTTGGGCCGATCTCCTGTTGCCGCTGGGCTCGCCGTTCCTGCCATTGACGTTGTCGCCGTTCACGGCGGTGATGACGCGGCTCTTGACTTGGACCTTCTTCGGCTCTACGTAGTCGCCCCGGGTTTTGCGGACGTAAGCGTCGTTTATCGCGATCTTGGGTATCTCGTGCTGCGTGGGCGTCGCGCCGTCGTGCTCGAATTCCGAGTCGGTCGAGATCTCGGTCGCCGAGTTCTCGCACTCGTTGCCCTCCGAGTCGTCGTCCGAGTCGTCCGAGGCGATCTGCGAATCAATGAAGGTCGAGTCAGTCTGTGTGGACGGTTGTGCTTTTTTTTCAAAATTGCAAGCTTTGACCCGGGGGTTTTTTTTATGCCTTGGAATTTCTTGGAGTTGGTCGAAGAAATTTCAAGAAATCGGTGAGTATCGGTAACAGTTGTTTAGTACTCAAAAGTAAAATTTTGCGGCACAGCTTTGCGATCGAAGGCTGTACCTATGCATTGATTATTTTTGTGCAAGTTTGTATTTTTTCCACCTTTTTTCGCTTCACTAGACGTTCGATGAACGATCCGGTATTGAAAAAATAAAGAAACTTTTGTGTGCGGTTTAAAAATGTAATCACTCAGAAAAAAAAAAACAACCATTAAAGCGTTGATGAGCGAATCTCGCGTCGAAGGGTGAAAAAAATGTTTGCGAATTAAAAAAAATTAGTGAGTCATGAAAGCTTATTTTGTTTGTGACAAGTAAACTACAAGAATTAGACAAAAAAAAAAAAAAAAATTAATCACCACATGTGTTAACAATTATGTGTCATCAATGTAACATTTAACATTTATATACACGACACGTACAAGGACTGGGACTTTAACACTTTTTTTATTTATACAAAGTGGATCTGACATTAAAGTATAGTTAATATTCGTTTAATATTCGTGGTATTTTGTCTTGACGCACAAAAGAACAACGAAGTTAAGATATTGTTATGGAACACTGTATCAGTGAACAAAAAAAACTAGTTGAGAAGAAAAAAAAAAAAAAAACATTGTAAATACACTTCGAGATGGATGCGAGCATTAAGTATCATGAATATTACTGGAAGGAAGCAATTTAAAAAATTGAAAATGCATGTATGAATATATGAATGCGATGAAGATCGGTTTGTTAAATGCACACACGAAAAACAAAATCAAACACTTGCGCCCAGTATTATTCATCCCTAAGATGCTGAAACATGTATATTAATAAAGTCATGGCTGGTGGTAACAGAATGATGTAAAACTATGGTATGAAAAAAAAAAAAAAAAAAAATTTGCCAATCACATGTGTGAGCTGAAGCTGTTTGTAAAAAAAACACACGTATACAAGATTAATTTTAATTTGAGTGACTTTGGTGTTAGGATTATATTATCGATGTTGTATTAGTTCACACGTCATTCTTAAAAACAATGTATCCTTTACCTTAGATAATTTATGTTCCCTCGCTTTCCGGGACTTGAATTGTATTTTTTTTTTTTATCTTTTTTTTCATAAATTTTGATAACGTTTATTCCGTATTGTTTGTTTTTGCAAGAAAAANAAAAAAAAAAAAAAAAAAAAAAAAAGAAAATCAGTGGAAATAGGACAATTTATTGCCAATCACCATCAGCCATAAATTTAACTTTGTTGTTTGTTTGTTTGTTCAATCTTTATTTAAACAAAATCTCACACAATGTATCTGCCTCGTGGGTAAAATAAATATGAAATTAAACAATGCCACAATTAACGATAAAAATCATCGTAAGAACAATCGTCGTACTCGTACTTGACATTATGTAGCTCACTTGCACACTTTGTCACCGTTTTTATACAACGTAAAACGCAACACATAACAAAGTACATGCTCGCATTCATCCTCTCTAAACTTTTAAGAGAACCGATCGTCGAATCCAATATTGTCCCACTCCAATTTCTTATTTACTTTCGATTATATCGACTAGATGTAAAAGAATATGCGTGCGTTAGGTATATAATATATGTTTATGTATGCATGAATATGTAAAAGTAAAGGAACCGTGTTAAGAAGGGATGATAAAATTCTGATGGTGCTTTAGTCACTGTAACGGCGATAAAAACAAAAAAGAATGTACATCAGTCTTGAAGCAGCGACAAAATGGGCATATAAAAGTACCGCGCGGCGCGAGCCGTCGTCTCTTAAAAATTTAGAGAGCGAAAATATATGTGTATACATATATCGATCGGCGATACCACACACACACACGCCGCGCGCCCAACCAACAGAATCACGAGATGACGCACTTGTCCTTGGTTTTGGGGCGCGCGTCGTTGGCCGGTGCGCCGGTTATCTTTTTCTTCCCGAGCACGGGCGAGGACGCCTCGGAGCCCGAGGGCTTGCGCAGCCTGAAGCTGAAGGTCTTTTTCAGCGAGTCGGACCTGAGGGAGCGGATGGGGGGTACCGGTGTCGCTGGCTGGGACGCCGACAGCGGTTGGGTGGGGCTTCGTCGCCGCTCGGGCTTTTTCGGGGCTCTGTCCTCCTCCGAGGGGTGGTAAAGGGCTCTCTGGGGTGAGGGTTTCGGCACGTCGCTGACGAGGATCTCGCGCTGGTGGACCACGATCCTTTGGATCGGTAGTTTGAGCAAGAGCACCGGCGGCTTGGGGAGGACGCGGGGCCTCGGTGGCTTTGGGGACTCTGGCACGCACGGAGGTTTGTGCCTTACGACTACGACTGGTTCTCCGTTCGTGTTTTGGGTGAGGGATGGCTTCGCAAGGTCGCTGCACCTTTCGAGGTGTATCACTATCTTGTTGGGATCCGTTGAGATTTTAATATCACTGTTATCAACGGTGGTCGCTGTGTTTTCAACTTTGAGGGGAGTGTCCGAGATTGGCGAGAACAGACGTGTTTGTTCCTTGACAGGTGTTGCACTTTCTTTGGTCGACGCTATTTCGGGGATCTGCAAGGCTCCATTATTCGGTGGATCTTTGGGAACCGACAAACTTTCTTTGTGCACGATTGTGGGATCGTTAACCGTCATCGCTTTGGTTTTGCTTTTCTCGTGCTCCTTGAGCGGTGACAAGATTTCGGCCTTTAAAATTTGCAAATCCGAGAACGTCTTGGGCAATTGTTTCGTCAAATCGTTGTCATAAAAAATTTCACCGTTTCCGTTTGATTTATCGGTAAAATCATCAATCAAAAGTCTCTCGCGAGAGTCACCAATAATCACTGGCAAGTCGACTCCTAGTTGGCCTTTGATGCTGCGATTCTCAATCGAAATCTCACGTCCAACGCCATTAGCTTCGACACCCCAAACGGATTCGCCATCGTCCATCGTATCTTCTTCGAGAATGTCGGCCAATACGCTTCTGTCCAGTACGATTTCTCGGTTGTTTTCCCCACCCACGACCTCATCCTCGAACAAATCCGTATCATCGCTGTTGCTATCGTCGCCCTGGACGTCGCAATCGCCAAACAGGTCCATCTGGAAGCTCGACAGGGACTCGCTCCCGAGCTCCACTACCGTCTCCAGGATATCGAGGTTGTTCTTGTTCTGCCTCTCGATTTCGTTGAACTCCCGCTCGATGTCGTCCACCTCGAAATCCTCGCTAGCCAACTCGTCCAGCAGCACGTCGACCTTCTCCCTCGCCCTTTCAGTCTCCCCGGGGGACGCCTCTTCACCGGCAGCGCCAAAGTACTTCAGAATGTCCCTCTTGTCCAGCTTGTCGGAGACCTTTGGCCTCGCGTTCAACTCGACTCGTCCCTCCTTATCTCCAGAGTCCTGGTTGTCCCGCGAGAACCACCTGCTCATCTGCAGCCTGGCAGTTTCCACGGCCAGTGGCTTAAGCGCCTCGCTCTCCTGGGCCATATTGCGCGCCTTCCTCTGCCTCAGCTCCTTCAGGAGGTTGTCGAACGAGGTCGGACTGTCGCTCTGCGGCTCCCGCTGCCTCGGCGGGGACTGCTCTTTGGGCACCGTCAGCCTCGAGCTCGACTCTCCGGTGGGCCGGGGGTCGGGCGGCCTCTCGTTCGTCGGCGTCGGCGCCGTGACCATCAGCACCGGGCCGTCGTCGCCCAGCCACGTCTCGGGGCTGGGTATTCTCAGGCACAGGGGGTGAGCGTCGTCCGTATCCTCGAGCGAGGCGAACGACAAGTTGTCAGACACGAGGGAGGAGCGCGACGAGCATCGGCTTAGCTTGGACGACGGGGCGGATATGAGATCGGGCAGGAGGCCACCTATGCCGATGTCCTCGGTCGGGGGTGGTAGCTCCAATTGGGGATCGGTGTGCCTAGCCACAGTGGGTTCTGCCTCGTGACTGGGAATGGCATCGGGCAGTGATTTTCCGGGGCTCGCGCTTCTCCTGCTCGGTTCGTCGCACGGCTCGGTTATCTCTATGCGCATCGCGGGCTGGGCTTCGCCGTTCGGGATTTTTGGGGGGAACACGGGGGTGGGAACGCTCGGTGCAGATAGAGCGCCGTCGGTGGCGGTCGCGGGAGTTGTTTGAGATAGTTGTTTCACCTCGGTCTCGGAGCCGGTCTCGGTGTCGGAGATGTGCGTGGGCTCCGGGAGCCAGACCTCCTGCTTGCGCAGCTCGCGGGCGCGCACGTCCTCCTCATCCTCCGTCGCTGTTTGGCTGTCCTCCTCTGCGAAAATTCAAACGAAATGATAATATTAATTGTTTTGCAGATAAGTCCTCGATGATTTTTGGAGGAAATGTATTTTTTTTTTCCGGTTTTTAACTACGCAAATAATTGTATAAAGTGTTAATCTTTCGAGGATCATCACATCCACTACTTGAGCAGAGAGGATGTTGCTGTACTTGGATCGTCACTTGCATTTATAGTTGAAAGTTAAAGTCATACATTTATTAAACATTACAGAATTTTAAAAACTCATTAACTAGATGCTGTAAGAAATTTTATCCGTTTAACTAGTGATAAATCACCTATTCACGCCTTTGTATGTAGACTGGTGTATCTATAATATTGGCAGTGATAAGCGAAGAAAAGTGAGATAAGCGATGATAAACGATGATAAGCAATGATAAATTGTGATAAGCTGAGATAAATAAGATAAGGAATGATAATTGATGATAAGCAGAGATAAGCAAGATAACCGATGATAAGCAATGATAAATTGTGATAAGCTGAGATAAACAAGATAAGGAATGATAATTGATGATAAGCAGAGATAAGAAAGATAACCAAAGATAAGCAGAGATAACCAAAGATAAGCAGAGATAAGAAAGATAAGGAATGATAAATTTTGATAAGCGGAGATAAGCAAGATAACCGATGATAAGAATAGATAAGAAAGATAATGATAAATTTTGATAAGCGGAGATAAGCAAGATAAGCAATGATAACCGATGATAAGCAAAGATTAGAAATCGTATGTGATGGTGAGTAGAGATAAGTATGAATGAAAGAATGATAAGCCCTCACTTCTTGCCAAGTATGGATATCAGTGAATTATGAATAGTGTTTAGTAGATAGATATTATGCTTTACGAATTTTTAATTATTTATGTAATGTATGCTTGTCTCCTCAATTAAGTGTTACGACTCGATATAGCTAAGTTAATGTTGAAAATTTCTTTTTAATTTTTTAATCATTTCTTATTATTATTTTTTTATCTATGAAAATGCATACTGCATATTAACTAACAAAGGGACAGTCATATACTTGTAGCTCAGTTTACTGTGACGCATGTCTTAGGTAACTTACGATACTAAATCTGGTTGAAATATTTTTTAGTTTTTTCCGAACGGTATTCAGATCCAAGCTGGACCTGATGTAAGATTTTTTTTCACAAAATCGGTTTTTTTTATACCACATGGGGACCTTTGAGTATACTCCAGATCGCCCAGGGTAAACTTGGGATCGGTTGGAAAAAGTGTGGCGTTAGGAACATTTAAGGGGTATCTCTCCTTCATAAAAAAAGTAGTAAAGATGTCCCGTAACAATCATTACATTGTCATCCGGGTGAGGGAAAATTAATAAAATAAAAATAATTAATGTGTTTGAACCTATCAAAACATTAATTATTCCAAAATTTTTGGACGCTCTGGTTTTAATCGTTATTTCCGCCTTCTTCGTTTTATGAATATATTTAACAATTACGAATTTTAACATAAATTTTCAAAAATGATCACATTTATTGACATCGTAATAATAATTTTAAAATATAATAAAACGTTTTTTTCATCGATAAGAAAATGTTTTTAATAACACATAGTTAACGAGTTATTAAAATAAAAATTTTTTTGCTCATGTATAAAAATTACTAAATGTTGAATTCATTGACAACTATAAGGAGAATAAATAACTCTTAGTCATCAACGTATCAAACCCTCTCTGTCCACGAGAATAAAAAATTTCTGACTGACAATCTGTCAGTTCGCGTTTTATCTCCATAATCGGAGATATTCATTGATTGTATTATTTTAGTTCATCATTCGACCTATAAATAATTTCCGTATACCCAAAAACGAGTACGAAAAAGAAAATTTTTTCATAAAAATCCCGTCGCACTCTCCTGCAGACGAAAACATTGCAAATCAATCATAAAGAATCTCCCGCAGATCTTGCAAAAAACCTGCAGGCTCTCCCGAAAGATCATCCGAAGGATTTTGGCGAGTCGCCGGCGAATGCTTCGAAAGCTAGAAAAATAAGTACCAGTGCTCGTGTAATCGTCGCTCGAGTCCTCGTACTCGTTGCTGCCCGTGTCGGAGTTTGCCGTCGCCGGATGCGGATGCGAGTAACGGAGGGTCCAATTTTTTGCCAACTCGAGCGTACCCTCAGTCGTCAGGGGCTGATCGATAGCCTCCTCGAAGACCTCGTTGTCGTCATCCGAATCGCTACGAAAATTTCATACGTAAGCCCTCACTGAGAACAGTGGATAAAAAACAACTCCAACCACCCACCTCATGTCGGAGATATCGTCGCTCGAGCCCATCTCAGCCGCGGAGGGCCCAAAGTTCCGGTCGGTCCACTCGTCCTCGTCCATGATGCTCTGCGCCTCGTCCGCGTCGGACTCACCCGCGAGATTCTCGAACTCGATCCTCTCCGGCGTCTGACCGCGATCGAGCAGATCCAAACCCGAGATACCCTCCACCGACAGCTTGTTCTGAAACAACGAAACAACATCATCACCCCATCCATTATTGTCTTACCCCACCCTAATCGGTATATAAGCTCACCTTGTCCGGCGACTTGATCGGCGCTTGCGGCGCGTTGTCTTTGCTCGGCGGATGGGTCTTGTTCTTCCTCTCTATTCTCGTCTGCATGGTGCCGGGCAGGCCAAAGTGCTGGGTGCAGTAGAACCGGCCCCCATTCTTGTCCCGGTCGAACGTGTGGTTTCCTAAAAACAAAAGGGCCTCGTCTATCATTGCCGGTCGATCAACTCGATCCCCCTCTTCCATTGGCGACAACTCGTCTATTATTAGAATCTGTTGTTGCATAACGAGAGAGCGAGCGTGTGTATATGGAGGGTATGCTCGACGTACCGATTCGCAGCGACGTGGAGCAGTACTCGCAGCGGAAGCAGCCGCGGTGGAAGGACTTGCCCTCGGCGGTGAGCCTTTCCATGACGTAGACGCGCTTCTCGCAAAAGTGACAGGTGTCCGAGCCACCCTGGGCCGGAAGAGCCAGCGCCACTTTCGAGTTCTGAAAACATCAGGGCCAACACGTTTTAGGAGTGGGTTTATCGTACACACATTTTTACTTGTTAGGGTTGGGTATCATGTGATTTTTAGGTGCATGCGAGAGAGATGCAGTTTTTACAATGGTTGGATAAATATGTTAGTTGATTTCATTGATTGGTAATGTGTATGTTTTTAGTTGAAACAACAGTGGTCGCTGACATTTTTACGTGAAACGATTAGATGAATACCACATAGGAATTGTCCATAGCTTTGGTTAAATGCAAAAAAAAAAAAAATACAAACGGGTGTACATTCATGTGTAGGCGCGAGTTTGTAGTCATAAAATAGCTTATTGTTTCTTTATTTTCATGCTTTTTATTTTATATCCAAATTGTACAGTAAAATTTTTTTTTTTCTCCATCTTACAAATTGTCACCAGATTATTCTACACAATGACGTCACTCGCACTCGAAAACATTGTACCTACGTATTATGTGCTACGATAAACGACTAGAAAAAAAAAAAAAAAAGAAAAAAGTTGCACTCTCAAGCTCACTTTGCCCATCAAATCAAAGATTTAAACGTATGTATACATGTACTTAAAAGCTACCAGCAAGTTCATGACCAAAGATAAAGCCATTCGCAACAGAAAAAAAAAAAAAAAAAAAAAAGTGAAAAAGACAGGTAGGTCTTATCATTCACCAATGTTTAAGTAAACCCTCTCGTACGAACTTGTATGCACGCAATGACAGAGTATATAAATGTGTGCGAGCCACAAGCAGTACCAAGCCAAGAAGAAAAAAAAAGCAAAAGCGATAGTTACAGTGAAATAAAAAAAAGAAAAAAAAACCTGAGAGCTGCGCGTGCGAAACAAGGCACGGAATACAGAGATGCGTAGAAATGAAGTAAAAGCAGAGCGAGCCTTTAGAGCGAGGCGTAGCAAACACAGTAGGGCGCGGCGGTGATGCGGCTCTTCTCCCGCTGCAACTGCCAAAGGATAATTACCGATCTTTGGACCTTGGGTTGGTCGGCCGAGGCCGCGGCCTCCTGGTTCTTACTCGCAAACTGCTCGGCCATGGCCGAGACCTTGTTGTGCCCGAGCAAACTGCCCTCCTTGATCTTCCCGTAGTTCTTGAGCGTGCTGTCGATCTCCGCGTACTTGCTGTCCGGCTCGGACGGCTCGTGGCCCTTCTTCTCCATTTTCGTCTGCCGTGCCAGGAACTGCTCGCGACTCCACTTTGGCACCCGCTCGACCTTGTCGTGACGCACGGCCCGGCCCATCTTGTTCTCCTCGATTTTCTTCTCGATCTCCTTCACGTTCCAGTCCGTCTTTTCGATTTTACCTGCAAATCACACGATCAACCGACAATATTCGGGCATTTTCCTCTCACCAACGCGCCAAACGTATATTATATTATATTTACCGATCGCTCGCAGCAGGTCCTTGGGCTTCTTGTCCGTGGCTGTCGTGCCCTTCAGCTTCTCCTCGATGTTCTTTATCCTGCCGGAAAAGCCCTCGTCCACGCTGTTTCTGTGCTGGCCCGCGTGGATCTTCGATTCGCGATCCTGCAAATTATACGCGCAAATTCGTTTTATCACTCGATTCATCGTGAGATCTTTCATTAACAAAACACCAAACACTCGACGAGCTGCAAATGAACGAGTACAAAGTAAAACACTGTTAGGCTGGAACAATTATCAGGCGCAAAAGATTTCTGGACAAAAAAAAAAAAAAAAAAAAAAAAAAACAAAAAAACAAAAAGATACTTTAGATGATTAATTTTCATGCTGCTGAAAATCGTTAAGATGGTTAGAGGAGGAGCAAATAAAAAACACAACAATCGCTTTGGTCAGTTGAGCCTCGTGGGGGTACACGTGGTAGTTAATGTGCGTGGGAAAAACATCGGCAAGAAAAAGAAAAAGTTCAGGGCGAGCCTCGGCACGAGCCCTTACGGGGTATAGGATTTTCTGCTCAAGGTCTTTGACGCGGTCCTTGAAGTCGGGGGCCGTCTGCCTATACAGGAATATCGAGTAGTCCTCGAACGGCTCGTCCTTGTCGCGCTTCGCGTTAGCCTGCAGCATCTGCATGCTCTTGTAGAATTGCTCCGTGGCTCGTTTGCGCTGGTATTGACGGCGCAACATGCGCTCCAGCCGATTTTTCTCTATGTCCTGCAGACGCTGCATGCGCTCCTCCTGCTCGCCGTTTCAACACGACGCTGTTTGAGTGGTTTTTTTTTTTTTTTTTTTTTTTTTTTTTTTTTTTTTTTTCTGAAGGGAGGTGCATTGAATTAAACCACAGGGCAGGGACAGCGGTAGTGTGGGACTCGGTGCGTATAGCCGGCTTGTTGGAGGCTAATGTCTCGCCCCCTCCTTTCATTTTTTTTTTTTTTTTTTTTTTCTTTCTTTTTATCTTTTTATTTGTTTGTTGGTTGGCGCGTGTGTGGTGGTGTGTTGCGTGCATGCGGTGTTTCTCGATCTTTTTTAATGACGCTTCGATGGTGGCATTTTGTTGTATGTGATGTGTGGTGGTTTTTTACCTATTGCACAGCTATAGAATTGGATTTCTTTGCTGCTCGTGACATTTTGTGTGGGTGTGTGTTGCTTTACAACTGTGCTTATCGCGTGTTTGTTGTTTTCTAAACGATAATGAATACGCCGAGTTAAGAGTAAAACTTTTTGTGTTGGAGTAGACAAGATAAAACGAAATCGTTAAATGAGTGTACTCTGAAGATGGTAATCTTTTTTTTTTTCTTTTTACACGTAATTGGTGGCGTACGTGTGAAGAGCTTGTCAAAACACATGGTGTTATTTATTCGTGGATATTTTCGTACGTGTTTTTTTTTTTTTTTTTTTTTCTTCGGACATGCAAAGTTTACTGGAAAAACACAAAAACTTTTACTCCGTGTAACAATAACGACGGTAGCGATTCTCATGCGTCCCATGGAGAATCGACAAGGGGATAAAATGTGAGTGTATTCGTCACGACGCACACATCCAAGTGTACACGCAGACAGTACAATCGACAAGCATTGATTCTCGTTGCATAACTTTCGATTCCGATTGTTAAGGGTTAAAAATACTTCAATCAATCATCACGAAAACATCTGGAGCGCATCTTGAGATGTTTTTTTTTTTTTCTTCACAACGTGTCTTTCGCATTGAAAGTTAAAAATAAAGTACGTTACATCGATGTTGGTGGGTTCTTTTTTTTTTTTCATACTAAAAAAAGTAGCTTAACTTGGTGTCACTGTACACTCGCTTAATTAATCGGTATCCTCGTTTAAGGTACAGACGATTGCTGCGGCAGAGGTGCACAACGTCAATATCAACAGTCCTCGAAAAATGAGGGACAGCATCGAGTGCCACTTTGACTGAGGAGAGAGAGACATGGGACACAAACGATATTCTTTTTTATCTCTCGTGCGTGATTCTCTTAGAAAACTAACAATTCAAATGCAGAGGTGGATCGTAGGGAAAAAAAAAAAGAAAAAGAAAAAAAAAAAAAGAAAACATCAGGCTACTCTTGAAAAACGAGCAGCCCACCTCCGTCAAAAAGTAAAAATAAGAAAACGACAATTATATGAGGCACTAGAATCAAACCCACCACGGTGGCTCCCATCTTCTCGTTGCTTCGACGCTTGCGCGCGTGCCGGCGCATCGTGTCCGTCTTTTTGTTGTTGTCGCCGACGAAGGGCAGGTTCTCGTTGACGTGGCGCGACCTCCGACTGCGAGCCGGTGCCACGATACCCTCCTGCTTGTTGGTAATGCGACCGAGCAGCTGGGCCTGCTTCTCCGGTGAAATCACTTTCAGCTTTTGTGAAAGCGTAGGCCTATCCTCAGTCTCTGGTTCCTAAAGGCAGACATCGAAATGTTGGACATTTTTTTTTCTTTTCTTCGAGGATATACATAATATATTCGGAGGGCTTATGTACTCACCAATTTCGGGTGTTTAATATGTGGTATTTCTCCACGAAACGCCTCGTAAATCTGCGTCAGATACGAAAACATCGTGAGCTTGTCCGGCACGTCGCACTGCACCATCTCCTCCCCCGTCATTATCTGCAACAACGAATGATCCAATAAAAAAAAATATATATATATAACTGTTTGGTGAAAAAAACCAAGCGTCACTTACCGGAGGAATGGCGAGTTCCTTCTCAAGGATATCAAAGGCAAGCTGGTTGTTGGCAACGGGGTCGTCCTTCTTGAGGGTATGGAAGTCGATGAGATCGGGCCTGTACCGGTGTATGATAGCCGCGATGGCCAAGCCGCTCTTGAAGGACGCTCCCATGTCGTGGATACGCACGCCATCGTACAGGGCCACCTGACGCTGCAGCCAGTGCAACAACGTGTCCGGGTGTACCTGTGAATCTAACGACCGGAAATAAGTTTCAACGCCGAGGCTCCTCAATTGCGATCAATTACCTCTTCTTCTGCGCTTCTTCGGCAACTCTATGGCAGTCTGGACGGGCAGTAGTTTGAAGGTTTCCGGATCGTCCGTGTCGAGCTGACTTCGCACTTGGATCGAACTAACGGAGCGCACGTTCAGGTTCGGATACCTGCCCGCAAACGATCATGATTAGTTAAGAAACCAAAACAAGCATTTATAAGGGCTGTAAAGCCACAGTAAGCAACCTCGTGTGGGGGTCCAGTGTGTAAGCCGCGTAGTCCCTGTTGAGGTTCTCGGGCGTCGTCTGTCCGAGCAGCCTGTAAATGGACTCGCGCTCGGCTATGACCTCGAGGGGCGTGAGCGAGCAGCCCCAGCCCTTGATGGCCCAACACGCGTCCATGGAGCTCAAAAAGCCCCTAGCGCAGCCCGAACCCGTCGGCCAAAACGGCTGCAAATTTTCACGCGCGCATTTACACCCCGAGCTTTCTCTTTGCGATTACAGGTACATACTGTTTCGTTATACACCCACCTCGAGCAAACTGTCGCCCACGAGGATCATGAGCAGGCGGTGCCCACGTCTCTCGATGACGCGGCTGGCGTTCTCCGCGGCGTACATGGAGGTAAAGTCGAACATGGCCACGTCCGGCTGGCCGTAGTGGTTCACCGCAAACTCCATGTCCACCATCTGGTACTCGGTCGAGAATTCAGCGGCCTCCCGCGCATACTGCATTAACGCATCCCTGTCCACGTTCTCCTTGGCCAGCAGCTTCGCCGTGTCCGCGTGATCCTGTCGTACATTTTTTTTTTTTTTTCATAGTACACCATCGCTAAATTGGTATGTCCATCATACGGGTGAATATACCTGGAGTATGACGCCCTTGTCGATGAGGCTATGCTTCTTGGCGGTCATGACAAAGTAGTGGGTGTCGTCCTTGTAGTAGACGATGTTCTCGAGATCAATGCCGGTCTCCGAGTACAATTCCTTGAAGAACTTTTGGTTGAAGATGAAGGCGACGCCGCTTATCTCCTCGACCCTCGCCTCGGCCTCGGTGCGCTTGTTTATGAAGTTGGCCGTGATGGCGATGGCCAGCTTGCCCCGGAACTCCTTGCGCTTGAAGCCCTCGAGGGTGTTGCGCTTGCCGTCCGCGCCGATGAGCACGTCGAACTCGTACTGCGACACCGGGTGCTCGGCTGGACACGTTTTCGCACGCCAGCCGATTTCTGCGGAAAAAAAAGAAAACGATACAAACTACATTATACCATTTTTCTCCCCTTCGTTTCGGGAAAATGGAGGCTGGCATTTCGCAGGAGACAAATTCATGTTCACAAATAAAACCAAGTAAGGGATACTGGTATAATATGAAGGTGGCTCTCACGTGCATCTTCTACTTTATGTTTTTTAATTATATTGGGAGTTTTTGCTTACAACTTATAGGTACCTACTCCCCCTAATTGAATATTGTAAAAGAACACTCAAGGTAATAACAGCTTATCAAGTAACTGAATTCGTTTATAAACATTTTTTTTGTCCTTGTGCTGTGCGAAAAAGGACTCTAACGTTTAAAGGAGATTCAATGATTTTTTTCAAAATGCAGAGTAAACAGTGAAACTTTCGACAAGAATTTATCAGAGTGTCAGGAATTTATGAGAATTTTTTTTCCATATTTTTTACCAAACATTTTTTCAGTATAGCAAATTTCAATTCTTAATGCAAACTCAATGAATTTAGGCTCGTTTTTCATTCATAAAAAAAAAAAAAAAATTTGGTAAAAAAATATTGAAAAAATTCACACAGTTTACTGACACTTTAAATAACTATTGTTTAAAGTTTTACTTAAGGTTTTGAGGTACTACTCGATACTTCAATACCACATTGATACTTTGTCGTGAGTATAAAAATACTTCTTATGATAATTTTGAGTATAAAAAATGATCGATTCTTTGATACTTATACCGATTACGATGCATACCTACAAAAAATCCATTGCTTAATTTGTATAAAATATTTCAAATCTTATCGCACGAATGCCAGTAAATCGAAGATTCACGTAGACAAAAGTGTACAGATATTAAAAGACTTGGGTGTACGTATACACACATAAACAGCTCGTGTTTTTCTTTTACGAGTGGGGCGACGAGTTATGTCCATTACCGTCATACCTTTTGAAAGAAAAAAAAAAAAAATCTTATCTGTCGTTACAGAAGTTTAATTTGTAGCTAGAAAATTCTTACAGTTGATTATTAATTGCTTTTTGTTTACTTCGTTGACTCGAATAGTTTGAATATAAATTGTACGTCCATTTTTTGTCGCATACTAAAAATAAGTATCTAGATTTGGTAAAACTTTTAGTTTATTTGACAACAACTATTAAATATAAGTAATTACACACACAATTATATAATCACACTGATGTTTAAATGATACAAAATGTATAAACTTCATCTTGATACTTCCCAAAGTGTATCGATTTTTTGTTACCGATACTGGTTTAAGTGTCGATTTCATGATATAATACAAGTATATAAATAATATCTTATTCTGGTACCACAAAATTTCAGACTATTACTGCTTTCTCTGCATATTGAGAAAATAATTGTACCTCCTTAATGAGCAAGCGTTGCTATCGCTAAGCCACATCAACACGTAGTTATAAAATTTTCCTATCGATTCACATTTGGTTTGGATACATTTTTTCAGTGCTAGCCCACCGATCGCTCGACAAGTATATTTATATAGCTGCTCCTCTTTCCATCGCCGGATTTTTCACATAATCAGATCATACACGCGTCGCGTGCTAAAAGGTACGTTTCTAGAATTGCAAACTCAAAAGTTACTTATACGTGCAGCTTGATCGATATCGCAAATTTTTTCAAGGAATAGTTAAAGAAATGTATTTCATATACGGAGTGCTCTTGAGTTGCTTCTGCGACGTGACTTTTGCCCTGGAGCATCTCGACGTCCAGTTTCAGTGGGAAAATGGCACAAACTATACATGGCCCTCCCACAAAGAGTACCAAGAAGCGTTGAACGAAATGTCTTACATACAATGCCGCAACAAAATCCAAGGAGTTAAATTTTGGAAGGACAACATGTACGTGGTGATACCACGAGTGGACGGATTCGCGCCGGTTACTCTGGCCGTAACCAAGGCCTCGCCAGTTAAGGGCACCAAGACGCCGTTGCTCGAGCCATACCCCAACTGGAAGAAGCAGAATAAACACCACAACTGCTTGGGCTGGCAGAACGTCAAGGGCATCGAGATCGACCCGATGGGTAGAATGTGGGTACTGGACATCGGCTATTTCACCAATTGCCATTCCCGTTTGGTGATCCTCGACCTCGAGAATGGCGGCAAAGTGCTCATGAGCTACACCTTTCCACGAAAAGTTATGCACGTCAGGCGGGACCCAAAGACAAAAAAGTTAAAGCCATTATATTACATCGTATTGGACCCCGAGGATGGTGGCTTCGCCTACATTACGGCTCAATACAGTTTCGATGTGATCGTCTTTTCACTGAAACAGCGAACCTCGTGGAAGTTCACTTACTTCCACGAATCGTTCAAGTTGGCACTGGCACCGACAGATACCGAGAGCTTCCGGAAGGTCTACTTCATTACCGATAAGTCTGAGCCCAGAGTATTTGAGGTGCCGTCCTGGTTGATCAAGGATCGGGACTTGAACTGGAACTCTAGTCTCGAGATAAAGGAATTGGGCCCGGCGCCAGTGGGCGTGAGCGGGGCGATCGTATCAAATTCCGGCATCTTGTTCCTCACGACGTATCGGGTCAAGTCCCTTTACATGTGGAAACTCAACGGCACGTCCTTCAAACCGATAAAGCTCGAGTTCGACGGGACAAAGCCGCACATTTTGCACAAGCCGACCTTTGGGGAGGACGGTAACCTATGGCTTTTATCCGTATGGGGCTACGATATTCTGTCCATGAACATCTCGGGAATCGAGAACAACTATGAGTACTACTCGGAGTACTATCAGAATGTTAGTATATCGAAGCACACCACGACTGAAAATGCGCCGAAAAACGGTTGTATGACGTTCCCTACTCTTGTTGTAACATACTTTATAGTTACAGTAGCTTTTTGTAAAATATTTTTGTAATTGGATTTTGTGTATTTGCAATGGTGAAATTCTTCCCAGAATAAAAGTAATGATATACGTTATTTGGATCGTTGAGTTATCCACGTACGCTAGTTTTAAAATTAGTCATACCTCATTAACATAAGATTTTAAAAATTTAGCTTATATTATTCATTTACAAAAAATTTAATATTATAAATATGTTTATCTGTTATATTTGTATTTAATTTTAAGTGTATAGTGAGTATCAATCGTAGATTTGTATTTGTCATAAGTCATGTCAAACTGCAATGTTAAAGAGTTATTGTAGATTGAATTTTAATAAAGAATATAATTTAATATGACTTGCTTCGGGTGTTATGACTTTAATTACTTCAAGGCTATAGTGCCGCATTTCTTGAATTTTGAAAAAATTGAAAATTGTTTATGCTTAAAATCGTTACACTTAAACAAAACATCCTACAAACATTTACGTTATACCCCTTTTACGCTAAAGTTCTTTTACGTTGTTTCTTGTATAATTCTATCATATTTTATCATAAATTGCTAGCTTTCTCAGCGAATGTACACTTTTGTTCTGCCTGCTTAATTTTTCCCCTGATTGCGAAATATAATGTTGACATGTATGAGCTAAAGACATAAACCACCACTAGAAAGTCAAGCCATGAAAAGTTACTATAATCGACCCGGCGTGTCTTTTATGTCGTTTATACACTGAGAGAAAAAAAATAAAAATTACTGCGCTAGAATGGTAATCTGGTACTGTTCGATCGTATCTGGAGACTTTTTACCATTTGAACAATAATTTTTGATGTTTTGTAAGTACAGATGGTTTTTACCGTTTGTACAATAGAAATTACACTGTCCAGCCATGAAATGGTAAAAATTAGGTTGGCCTAAGTTAAATGTCCATAAATGGCGAAATGACACCAGAATACCATTCTAGCACAGTGTTTTTTTTTTTTTCTCGGTGCAGACACACACCAGTAGACCTAAAAATTTACAAAAGTACTCACTTCCTCCCTCCTGGTTCTCGGGTGGCGGCACCAGAGCCTCGAAGCTGACGTTCTCGTGAAACTCGACGCCAAGGAGCAGGCCGACCTTGAGCAGTATGCACTGCAACTGCCGGATGCTTATGTGGTCGATCGAGCCGGCGCAAAACTTGCCGAAGAACTTTTTCGCCCCCAAGGCGCGCAGGTCGTTTATCACGAAGGGCCACAGGTGGAGGACGTTGTTGCGCGACATGCGGTCCCGCTTCTCCACCACCACGACCTTGGCCCCCAGCAACTGGGCCTCGATCGCCGAGCGCATGCCGCACGGCCCACCGCCTATTATCAGCACCTGCGGCATCAAACGCACCCACAAATGAGCTTATTATTTCGCCATAACTTGCCCATATCCCTCAAGAGCTGTATTACTCACCCTCGTGTTGAGACACGCCTTGCCTCGGTTGTAGCACTTGTGGTTGGCTCGTTGGTCGAACTTCTTCCACAGAGCTTGGGCCTTCCACGAGCGTAGCTTCGACTTGAGCTTCGGGTAGAACTGATGGAAATTCGTGGGCTTGATCTTTAAAAGGTCGCATAGGTGCCGGAAGTGCCCTAGGATCGACTTGAGGGTCGTCGCGTTGCAGAACTGGTCAAAGACCTCGCTGGCCATTGCCACCTCCGGCGAGACCATCTGCTTACGGTCCATTTTTTCCTTCCTCCGATTTTTCGCTCTCCCTCGGTCCTCTCCGTTGTCAGGGCAGTTGAAGGGTGATTTTATTTGTTCTCTTTCGTTTTTGTTTAGGCCCACTTTGGCCTAGCCCCCGCTACTGCTGCCCACCTCGTCGCATTACCTGTACGCCGGACAAGAGAAAACAATGCTCTTTAATGGATTTTTAACGGAAGCAGTACACGTGACGAAATGCGCTCGGTGTACAGGCACGTATATATATATACACCATACATCGGGGGAACGAGCAGCGCCTATTAGAGCGCGGTGAATTCGCAATCGATCAACAGCCCCGCGAAACCCGCGCCTCTCTGATTCCGTTTGCTCGACGCCTATGCGCTATAGATTGCAATCGCATATATGTGTACACATTCAAATGGTGGAAAATCCAAATTAAATGTAACACCGATTCAAAGGCGCTCGGAGGGGGAGGAAGCCGTGGGAAATGGAAAATAGCGCGTGAGTAGTATCACGACATTTTTTGGCTTATGTCCATCACAAGGTGACGCCTCCCTGCCTAAGACCGAAAAAAAAAAAAAAAAAGAAAATGTACGCACCACCTATATCTACTTGCAGGTAAGTGTATAGGTTCGCCCCGCGAGCAATGTAGCCCTGTCGCCCCTTCGGGTCCAAAAATGGCATCCATATCGATTCATAACGAGCCTCAATTAGCCCCGCGCGCGAGAGATTAGGCCACGAGAAGAGAGGAGTCTTATTTCGCAGCGCGTCTCATTACGAAAATAACCTCGGGTTGGATTCGAGGGCCGCTCTCTCTCTCTCCCTCCCGTTCTCTTATTAGGCCGCGTCCACTCGTGCGGCTATACTTACACACGCGTACGTGAATTTCGTACTCGCTAAGCAGCTGTGTATATACAGTACACGGTCGGAGCTATGCAACGCACGTGCGTGAGCTCCTCCATTTTTTTTTTTTTTCTTCAGAAGAAATCGGTACAATGGCGATGCGGCTAAATAAGGCGTCTCTCGTCGGATGCTGTAACTCGAAGCCCAAAGAGGAGAGGGGAAAAGTTGCTCTTCTTCGGGGAAGACATTATTTTTGCCGATCGAGACCTTTTTTTTTTTCATACACGAGGAACAGTAAACACACCACTGGCTGGGAGCTATATATTAAAGATCGATAAGGTAAAGATTACTCGCGTGTAGACGCGGAAAGCGCCCAAACGGGCCAATGTCAAATGTATCCTCGATCAAACCTGTCGTCGCCGTTTTAATAAAGCCGTCTCCTTCGCGCATACCAAAATAACGCCAACGAATTAGAGAGAGTCGGAGCGCGAGTGTACAAGTAATTTTGGTCAAGCGAGAGAGGAAGGGAGGCGCAGAAAGAGAGAGAAAAAAAAAAAAAAAAAAGACGAAAACGGTAACCCGGTCGCGCGCCGAATATCAAAGCTGCCGTGAGGACGGCGAGAGCGCAACGACATCACGCGCGCCGGTTAATAAGTAAGCGAGCCCTGGTTTTCCCGAGCCAACCGAAATCGATGCAGGCGTCCGTAATGGGCTTTCTAATCGGCGATGAGCGCGATCGGGGTAACAAGTGGCGCGCCAGCGTCCACGCTCCACATATCCGAGCATATAAATATATACGGTCATATTTCAACTAGTGTTGGTTTTTGCGACGGACGAACCGAGCTTGCGAGCTTGCGTTGTACTTGGTGCGCATGAAAAAAAAAAAAAAAAAAAGTGTTTAGGCGCGCTCGGTTCTTTGAACTCGATGGTTTAGTGGATCAGTCCCTCGGCCGCAACAAGGAGAAAACTGTAAAAGAAAACGGGGAGCCCCCGGTACAAGTATGTACTTACCTGCCGTCGAGGCGCGCTACACGCGTCGGGCTTCTTATTCTGTGTACTTCTTTGTGCTCGGAAAAGAGGAAAAGAAAAGAGAGCCGATGAGCTGTTTGCTCGTTGTCTCGGGTGATAATATTAATGTGCTAAGGCGAGCTTTTTCTTTTTTTGCGTTGTTTTTATATGATATTTTTTTTCCCTCCCTCGCTGAAAGCGTTTCGGCAAAACAGAGGAGAGCAAAGGAAAGAATAGAGGTACCGAGCACAAAATAAAAAAGGGAGTTTTGCTTGGCCCCCTTCTCGAGAGTTGAGGGAAAAGTTTTTTCGAGTGCGCTTCGGGTCTACTTTTACACGGCAGAGCGAGTCGAGCTTGTTTCACGGGAGAGTTGCGCCGCGGAGTTGTCGGTTGCGATGGGCTTTTTCTTTTTTCTTTCTCTCTACTTTGATGGCTTTTAATTGGCTGCACTGAGACTGAGGTGGAGGGAGGGGTTTTTTTGGTTGAGCGTTGCTTTTGAGGAGGGAAATCAACTTTTTTTTTTTCTTCTCCATTCCAACGGTAGCCGTATCGAAAAATGAAAACAACGCGTGTTGAGATTTTATTTTCATCGCATCATCGATCGCTGCATTGCACCTCCGCGTCAGTCGTATAGTCACGTAACTGCAGGTATATAAGGAGTTTAGGCTGAAGAACCGTGCGATGTACCTATACGTTGTTGCCGCAGCTTGTGCAACGCGATCCTCGTACACTTGGGATTTTTTTTTTTTTTTTTCTTTCTCGTACTCAAGTTGGAGCCGAGCCATGCACGCGCTGCCGGACCATTGTTTCCCCGACGCTGTCGAGGAGCGAACAATGCTGGCAAACATTCGCCGGGACGATCGATCGGCCGCTCGCGCGACCACTCTAATTGATTTATCGATCGCACGTTGGCGGGATTACTTTTTCTTTTGTTATTACTACTGTGGATGTCGGACGAGGAATCTCCTGCGTCGTTTCACGGGGGAAGGACGGAGATTGAGACGCTGGCGAAATTTATCCAGCCCCGTTGGCTCGACCGTCGATCGGAGTGTCGTTAAATTACGTGCAATTGTTTGTTGCCGATTAATGGATGGAAACAAAAAAAAAAAAACAAAAAAAAAGTGGCTGAATTTCGCGTTTAGTAGGAGAGAGGGATGTAAAATGAAACAAGTACCGTGTGCTACCGTAGTGTATCGTATGATGGTGGTACCTATGAAATAAAAAAAAAATAAAAAAATTGCTCTATAATCGGGTGGAAAAGCTTGAAAAACGAAAAACAAAGAACTTCAAGCGTGAGGTCATTGTCTTCCACCTACGCGATTATAAGTCATATGTAGGTACACGTGGACACCTATACTCATACACATCATTGTTGGAGCAAATTACCGATCTCGAGTCATACACCCCCTGAATTCTATACTCTCGAGCATACCTATAGCATATCGCCAAATCGATACTTTAAATTAATTTTTTATACCGATCGATGAGCTTGATTTATTTAGATTCGATTTTCTTTTAACTCGCTTGTATCCACGGATGGGAACAGATAAGAAAAATTAATCCTGCCTCTGTGCGAGCATCTGATAAAATTTTTGTTTTTCTTGGTAGGTACGCTAATCGATATTTGTTTCAATTTTATACCTTTATCTTTACCGTGAAACGATAAAAAAAAAAAAGACCGAGGCTCGAAAAAATATATATCTAGGTAGTGCTGATCAGCTAGTGCCCGCCTCTTACCTCGCGAGGAGAAAATCGTTTTGATGTTATTATCGTGGAAGAAGCAACAAGAATCGATCAATTTACAGACTCGATAAGGTTATAGCAATGTAAACTTTTAACGCTCCGTCGAATCGAGATATTTAACCCATCCATCATTTCTCATCGCATGGAACGATACTGAACAAAAGCTGGATCGAACGAATCTTTAAAATTCACACAACGTATTGCTCTAGAAAATTTTTAAGCGTCAACATGCTACAGAGAAGAAAAAAAAAAAAAAAAAAAAAAAAAATTTGTACAAGATCCACGTACGCGTTTTACAGTAGTTATACGATCTACGATTTGTTTTCCCACGCACTGGAATCGCACATCGTGCCCTGCATATACACACGTATACACGTCGTACGCGCCCATGACCATCGCGCGTGCGAAACAATGCGGAGTCAGCGTTTACGCGCTCGCGGAAACTTTATGTATTGTGCTATATGTATGCACACGCTCAAGTGCATGCTATACGTATATCACGTGCACCGGAAGGGCTTAGCGCTCTCAGCTGTATCTACACCCGTAAGTACCGAGTATACACTTGTATATAATACGTGATGGGCTGCACGCGTGGAAAACATGACGCGAAAACTACTTGGAGTCATAAAACCGGCACGAGCCTCCTATGTGTGTGGGCTCTTCTTCAGGCCGTTGTGTAATCAGAGTCACGGGCAGGGGTGATGCAGGTATACCTAGTGTGGTACACATAGTGGACAACTCTCTTGTTACCCGGCGCCCTGACGGCTTTTTCCTTATGTTTTTTTTTTTTTCCTTCTCGTAAGACCAAACAGATGCAGAGCCATTTTGTTGCCGGTACCCACTATCGGTACCATCCGTCGAGAGGGAAAAATTGAACGACAACGAACTTCGTTTTGATTCGGATCCAGCACATGTCTCCTTGCGTGCAAATGAAAGACATTTTTTTTCTCTCTCTCTTCGAGTTATTTGTTTCGCGTCCTTGGGGAGTGACATCAATATACACAAACGAGTTTTATGATGAGTTTTATTTTTATACTTCGCGATTCTCACGAGGCGTTCGTGCATGATTGAGTGCGCGAGTTCAGAGAAGAAAAAAAGAATCCAACGGACAACTGTACCACGGAAGACAAAAAAAAAGCCCGCGCGGAACCGTAGCTCGCAATCGCGCGGTTTTGTTGTTGTTTTAATCTCTCGCGCGAGCCCCGAAATCCCCGATAAGATCGGCACAATTAGGCTCACCTCCGCATTCATTTTCCTACACTGAGCGACCCAATTCTTTGAATCAAAGAAAATTTCTTTACCCTCATTCCGTTAAATATTTTTTTTTAATTGAAACAAATTTAGTCGTCGATCCAAAAAAACATTTCGTACAACTAAATGAGAAATTCGTAATTAAAAAAAGAAAATTTTAATTTAATAAAATATTATTTTCAATTAACTTATATTTTTTTACTCACAAGGAAATATTTAACGGAATGAGGGTAAAGAAATTTTCTTTGATTCAAAGAATTGGGTCGCTCAGTGTATCTCCCGTGACACGGTATATATTATAATGTATCGCGTCGCGACCGACACAATCGGGCAACCGGTCAATTATCACTCCGCGTGTGTTATTGAAATCGTTATCGAGAGTTTGACGCTAATGTTGTCGCGAGTCCATACGTAGTGAAATCGATCCACTTTTGTGTACAAACGGAGCACAATCGACTGGATCGTGATACCTACCTATGCTATCCGACTGCGATTTTCATCCTCGCCGACACCGCACGACTGGCACACACGTATAGACACCAACAAAAATGGTAAAAAAAAGACAACTACCGACACCAAGTCCCCATGTTGTCCAACACTTGCGCCCGCACTTTTTTACCCCGTTTTACTTTGATCGCTACAACATTATAATATGATATGGAAGAGTTTGATGGCAGGTATACCGTGTCGGGCCTATACGTACGAGAGCCAAAAGTGCGACGAACGAGGAGTCGTCGGCGCCGATGACGCTCTCGCACTAGCTGATGTGACTGACTGCGGGGGAATGAGCGTGTGGGCTATAAATACTGGAGTGGGGGAGGGAGGGTCGAAGTGCCAGGCCAACGAGAGATGCAATCCGGAGTATATAGCGCGCGGACTCGCGTATTTGTACACCGCAGAGACAGAACTAGAACGGATCGGCGATCGGTTTTTTACCGATACTCGCGCCTGTCTTTGTACGTATATATACGCGTTGCTGGCGCTGGGTTCTTTTGACCACTGTGGGGGTACCTGGTGTACGCTGCTGAAGGGGTTTATGTGAGTGAAAAATATTTTTTTTTTTTTATTTAGAGAAAAAATACGAAACTTACAGGTTTGGATCAGTCAGGCTTGGGTACAAAATTTAATAGTCACTGAATACATCCATGATATATTGTCCACGAATGAGCCGGTGGGGGTATTTCGGGCACGGAGTGAAAATCATGCGTCAGCCGATATACTTATGATTCGTTTATTTTGAGCTTGCGTGTCCCTATCTACAAAAGAGAGATTAGCTCTAAATCGTTTTTTAGGATCCATTGGTGTAACATTAGATGCGACAATTCACATTAGCTGTATAAATACACACGAGTGCGATGGCATTTCGAAAATAAGAATGAAAATTTTGTTTTTCGATAAGCTTGTTTTCGTGACTAATCCGAACTTGATGAGATTTTAATTATTTTTACTTTTTAAATCTAAAGTGTGACTGTTGACGCTCATTTAGTATACATTTAAAATATCATTGAGAAATGAGAAGAAGCAAGTTAAACCCCAATCACAACACAACAGCCTAAAAACCACCAAATAAAGAACAATAAGATACGCCTCTCTGCCTAAAGATGGGGTTGTTTTTTTTTTTGTTTTTTTTTCGTCCAACAGAGCGTACAAAAGGAGAGCGTGTAACGAGGTTGAATTGGACCGTCCGGCTCCTTGTCCCTTCAAAGAACCGCACGGGCGACGTCAAGGGGCGTCGACTCTCCTTTTCGGCGTCGCAGACGAAGCTAACGCCCTCGAAATTAATATATCCCCACATCACTCCGAAACGACATACCTATACGGCCCATTCGACCCCGTCTGATGGATTTTGTCGTCTACCGATCGTACGGTATTTATTTTTTTTTGCACCCCCATTCCACTTTTCTTCCAGGGGTGGAAAACAATTTATTGATAATCGATTCCAAGATGTATTTTCCTCCGAAATTTCTAAAAAATTCTCCCATAGCGAAATCACGAGGGAGTGTGCAAGATTCGCGGAGCGAAAGTAAATTGCTCATCGCCACGGGGCTTTCCGGTCCAACGCGCGCTTTTCACTTTCCGATCGTCCGTCTCCCGAGAGAGCCGCGCTTTTTGCGGCGACTCGCTCGAGAGGAGACACCTCAGAGACGACCCGAGAGGGGGGAAGCAAAAAAAAAAAAAAAAAAGAAAAAAAAAAGGAAATCACGCTCCGCGACTTTTCTTTCGGTGACTAGCTCTTTTTGTCTGAAAATCGTCAGCGGAGCCGTGTCGCGAAAACGTCACCAAACGCACGTGTACTGAATCACCATCGTCAACGGCGTGAATCACGCGACGAAAACCACTCGCCTGAAAGCAGGTCGCGCAAGCTCCCACAAAAGCATCAGATGGAGTTATTCATCCCGTGTGCGACAAAGAGAAAGAAAACTCAATTAACACGCTCCCCGGGCTATACCCACCTCGAGGAAAGCGCGAATACGAACAAAAAAAAGGTGCATCAACTCGTATTAGAAAATGCCATTTTCACCACCATAAATACATCTTAGGCACGTGTTAACGCTCCATCACTATATATACCGTGACAGAGGTCTAATGGACAAGACACGTTTACCCAACATATCCCAACCAAAACCCAGTCCTGCTACTATATAATACATGCTCAGTGTATATTATACATATGCACACAAGTGCCGTACTTATCGCTCGCAACATGTATACACTCGTATGCACTTTATATACGTATACCTTTGTTTTGCTCATTGTTTTCCGGGCAATTTGACGAAAATATATCCACGAGGCGAGCCAACCACACACACACACGTACACTCAACGAGAGTAATTAATCGAAAGCACCTTGTATTCGAGAGCTTTTTTAGCGCCGGAAACGTTTTTCCGATGGGGTCAACGCACCGCCGACCAGTTGATACAAAATTCATGAGGCCGAGATAAATATACTTAAAAACGCTCGGTATCTCACACTTACGTAAACTCGATTTTTGGGCTCTCTACTTTGCGTTTCTCTTCCCTTCCTCTGTCTAATGTACACTGGGCGCTCTACGACAGGCCTGCAGTGGCCAGTCTATACTTACAAACGGACTTGTGAGTCATCGCTCGTCTACTTACGACGCAAGCGAGCTTTCAAGTACGCCTTTGAGTTGTAACGTGTCGTTGATCGGAGTCAATGGATTTTTTTTTTTTTTTTTTTTTTTTTTCATCGGGTGTAAAACAATTGCGATTGCGATCGGATAAATGGGTGTATCGATTTAGACAAACATCTCGCGTCTGGTTGTATAGAGTTTCGGCGGTGTAGTATCTAATCTCGCCCATTCAATGATATTGGCGAGCCTTGCGGTGGAGGGGAAAAAAGGCTCGGACTCGCTATCGATAAGGTTCTCGGGACATACGTAACAAAAACAAGGATAGAGACAACCGAGTAACGTAACCGAAAATTCGTGTATTTAATTGAACGCGTCGATACCTACTGTGGAGTTTCGTTTAAACAGACAGATGGTGCATAAAAATATTGGCGGAAGCATGTATAGATTTTCCCCGATCGTGTGCGGTGCGTGATTTCTATAGCGTTATTCCCAATCGGGAGAAAAACCACGCGTGTGAAAGCCTAGTGAAAAAAAGAAAGAATCAACAAACCGTGCCGGTTATGCATATATATACATATAGAGAGCGCAAGTGCGGGTACCTCCATAAGGAAATTTCTCCTCTCCCGTATATACATACCCGTTCGATTCCACTCGAGTTTATCTATACTCGTGCCTGTATGTATACGTATATGCGTAAAATGAAAAAGAAAAGCACGCGAGCCCGTAACTAATATGCGTTTCAATAGAAACGTCTTGACGATCACCACCGCTATTTGCTGTGTACGCGAGTGCAAGCTTTCTCCAGAGAGTAGCTTCTCTCGGCGGTCGGATTTATTGCCAACTGCGCCGCCGAGCGTGGTTTTTTTGTTTTATCAAAACGCTGTAAGCTCAAAGTCGAAAATTATGGATGTACGGTCAAAAGGTTCGCGGTTTAAGGACGGACACACATCGCAAGGGGGAAATTTGATTTTTTGTTTGCCAGGCCGATCCGCTACTAAATTCATCAGCACTAGGGTATTGTATATAGGTGTACATTTACGAGTCTTAACATTTCCAAGCTCGGCTCGAAAAAGATCGAGATCGGCGGTATAATAACGGAATCCCCGTCCCGAGCAACGGCAGATCGGTCATTGTGTTCCAGGCCGGACGTGACGCGACGATCCCTCGGTTACCCACTTACGATTGCGCTTACGAATTCACGACACCCGGCCCCGACCTTGCCACCGTGTATACACAGCACCTATACGTTACGGTGTAAAAAAGCCCCACCGTGGGACCGATTTTTAAGCGCTTACTCTCTCTTCCAAGCCCCATTTTCGCGGCAGGAAGACGGAGTGCGTCCGCGCGCAGAGTTAAAAATCGAGCCAACGAGGATTTGGGTTGCACGTGCTCTCGAGAGTATATAATATATTTATACACTTGCGTCGAGGGTTGACGGACGACCGGAGGATCGATCGCGCGTTAAATCGCTCGCTTTTTATTGCCTCGAGGATCGTATAAAAAGCGAACGATTCCCAAAGTGGGCCTCGGCGCCCAGCGGAATATATTTCGCCAAACTGATTTACAAGACCATCGAAACGGTGGGAGGTTAATTGATTTTACCAAAAGGTAACACACAAGCTCCCTTTACATCGTACCCTTCAGGTGCACGCGCTATTCGCAGATAGCGGTTTTATGTATAATAATGGGCATATAGGTGGTATCATCGATTCACCGCTAGACGGTAGACTCGATCGCGTCTATTATATCTTGGTGTATCCGCTGCTGCTTCCGAAGCTTCGACTCCGCAAGAGAGCCGCTAATTGCCGGGGATTTATGAGCCGAGCGACGGCACGAGCCATTAATTTTCGTCCCCTCCTCTACTGGGCTCGGCTTTCTTTTCTTTCCTTTTTTAATGCGCGCAAATTATGACGCCTTTTCGAGTTAAATTTTGTTGTGGAAAACGAGCCGTTTGCTTAAATTTACGGTGTCTTTGCTCCGTGTTTTATGGTTTTGCTCATAGTACCGGTAAAAAAAGGGGGATTTTTTAAATTATCGAGGCAGCCTTTACCCACAAATTATCGAAAATCAGATGCGAGTAATTTGATTACAAAAAAAATAATAAAACTTACAAATTTGTTTTGTAGGACAACCAATGCAATTAACCTGAAACAAAGCAAAAAAGAAAAGGATTACTCATCGATTGTAATGGTATTTGCAACAAGTGTGATTGTACGTATATTTATTTTCAATTACAAATTCCCTCGGCTTTCTAACTCGCCATAGTATAAATGTTTAAAACCTTTTTTTTTTCTTTTTTTTTTTATTCTTGGTGGAATAAACTAACGCAGACATCTCGCTCTACTTACTTACTCTATACCACTTCGGTACAGCATATCGCAGGGGGAATTTTTCTCTTGACTTTAATAAGCGTAAAGATGCACAGATAAGAGGAGGGGAGCAAAAAACGCAGCGCCTGGCCATTGAAAACGATAAAACAATTATATACGTGCAGTACTTTCCATCGGGAAAAACGTAAGTTCTAGGCCGCGCCTGATGATGATTATTGACACACTTCTGAGGAGATAGTTTATGCAAGAGGTAGTAGACCTACCTATATATGCATTGGTTGCAGAAAAAATTATGAGAGCAAAGTTAATGGTTTTTATTCGAAATAAGCGACACGAAATCTGGCATGTAGTTGATGGTGCATCAGTACAGGTACGCTAAGTTTTTGTAAGTCAGGTTGATTAAAAAAAAAAAAAAAATTATCGCAATTTGAAAAATATTTGTCAATTGTTGTGTTTCAATTAATATTAGTGTCAATAATTCTCAAGTAGAATCGAGTGAAAGTGTTTCATTTCCTTCACTTCTTGGCCACGATTTTCGAACTCCCGTCATCATCGGCTCGAAATAAATTACATAATGTTATTTTACCGACTATGCTACACATGCCGGCAGCAACTCTAGTAATTTTTTAACATTTGAAAAGTATCAACGTCGCTGCATCATTGAAACTTCATGTACGTTTTATCCTTGAAAAACAAATGAAACGACACTCGGTGGGTCAAAACTTATAAGCTCATATTTTTCCCTTTTCTCCACTCCACTCTCCGTTTTATTACGTAAACGTCCCAATTAAAAAGCATCAACTAACTCAACAACACCCACCGACCCGAACAATGGGGGAGAAACTGGAGGAGCAATTGTTGGTTCGCACGATAAGCCCGTAATGGGCTCGTGACACGTGCGTGTGTGCGTGTATATATATATATATATATATACATGTTACACACACACTTATGTACATTATGCACTTGCGCAAAAGTGCCATTTGTCCATCTCGAACGGACTCTGTACGAGTACACCGTACGACTGCCGGTTCACGGTATTTGTAGTGTTAATAATAATAGTGCCTTCCTCTCTCTAAGGTATTTTTTTTTTTTTTTTTGTTTTTTTTTAACGCGATAGTGTTGTTTGCATTTTCATATAATTACCAGAAATTTTATTATTCAGGGATGAGATGGAGAAAACCTGCAACGCGCTTTTCGGTCGCTCGGGTCGTTGACTCGCGAGGGTACTTTGGCTCTTTAGATTATTATCTCTGACGATCGCACCCATTATTCGATAGCTGATGCACGAAAAAAAAAAAAAAAAAAAAGAACAGCGTTTACCATGCGTTTGCTCTGCCGTGAGCCAATTAATTGAACAACCCCCGCGTGTAGCGCCGCGTACTCGCGAGAGCAAGGGCAAGAAGCAAGATTGAAAAAGGTCTCCGCCGGTGGTAAATTATGAAGCCGTTGCAGGCACTAATGCACTTCCAGTCCATTAATTTTCCCTCTCGAGAGCCGCTAATCTCGGGTGAACATTCGGGGCCTCGTCATCGGATTTCCTAATGAATGCACTGGTTTTTCCGCGCCCCGGCCACTCAATGGGGGCTCTTGTTCGAGAAAAACCAGTGTACACACACCGGCTGAAAAGACCGGCTTGTTTGCGAAGAAGAAGAACCAGAGCTTTTATGTATGGTGTGTACCGAGTAAGGGGGAGATACGGGATTTCGTGTATATACCTGTATATAGGTTTTGCTCGGCAAAAGTGAAACGGCTCGCGGAGAGCCGCAGGGGAGCGCGAAAAATCGTGTTCTGTACCATAATGTGTCGATGTAAGGCTTATGATGATTGTTAGGTACACGCGCGTAGGTAGCTTAGGTGTATGCCCACGATAACGTTTTCGAGCTCGTCATTTGCAGAATTTTTTTTTTTCCCTCCCTCCATGTCGTTTTGTCATGTATACACATCGCGAATGAATAATCAATGACGGCGCGGTCGACGTGCCTTTTCGCAGTTTATTTTTGCCTTCCCATAGCTCCCGGCTGTCATTCGTAAATCGATCAAACTGGCAAATCTTACTTTTTTCCAGGAAAAAAAAAAAAAAAAAAAAAAAATTTGTACAAGATCCACGTACGCGTTTTACAGTAGTTATACGATCTACGATTTGTTTTCCCACGCACTGGAATCGCACATCGTGCCCTGCATATACACACGTATACACGTCGTACGCGCCCATGACCATCGCGCGTGCGAAACAATGCGGAGTCAGCGTTTACGCGCTCGCGGAAACTTTATGTATTGTGCTATATGTATGCACACGCTCAAGTGCATGCTATACGTATATCACGTGCACCGGAAGGGCTTAGCGCTCTCAGCTGTATCTACACCCGTAAGTACCGAGTATACACTTGTATATAATACGTGATGGGCTGCACGCGTGGAAAACATGACGCGAAAACTACTTGGAGTCATAAAACCGGCACGAGCCTCCTATGTGTGTGGGCTCTTCTTCAGGCCGTTGTGTAATCAGAGTCACGGGCAGGGGTGATGCAGGTATACCTAGTGTGGTACACATAGTGGACAACTCTCTTGTTACCCGGCGCCCTGACGGCTTTTTCCTTATGTTTTTTTTTTTTTCCTTCTCGTAAGACCAAACAGATGCAGAGCCATTTTGTTGCCGGTACCCACTATCGGTACCATCCGTCGAGAGGGAAAAATTGAACGACAACGAACTTCGTTTTGATTCGGATCCAGCACATGTCTCCTTGCGTGCAAATGAAAGACATTTTTTTTCTCTCTCTCTTCGAGTTATTTGTTTCGCGTCCTTGGGGAGTGACATCAATATACACAAACGAGTTTTATGATGAGTTTTATTTTTATACTTCGCGATTCTCACGAGGCGTTCGTGCATGATTGAGTGCGCGAGTTCAGAGAAGAAAAAAAGAATCCAACGGACAACTGTACCACGGAAGACAAAAAAAAAGCCCGCGCGGAACCGTAGCTCGCAATCGCGCGGTTTTGTTGTTGTTTTAATCTCTCGCGCGAGCCCCGAAATCCCCGATAAGATCGGCACAATTAGGCTCACCTCCGCATTCATTTTCCTACACTGAGCGACCCAATTCTTTGAATCAAAGAAAATTTCTTTACCCTCATTCCGTTAAATATTTTTTTTTAATTGAAACAAATTTAGTCGATCCAAAAAAACATTTCGTACAACTAAATGAGAAATTCGTAATTAAAAAAAGAAAATTTTAATTTAATAAAACATTANTTTTTGCCTTCCCATAGCTCCCGGCTGTCATTCGTAAATCGATCAAACTGGCAAATCTTACTTTTTTCCAGGAAAAAAAAAAAAAAAAAAAAAAAATGCTACGTGGTCACCGTTTGTTTGTTTGGGCACAGTCACCTTGCGTGAAAAATCGTCAAGTAAAAAAACTTTTATATGACGCAGAGAAAATCAAAGCCAGCTAGATGCGAGAGCAATTTCCTATTGTAAAATGCTTTCCTGTTGTCACGAGACCTTGGACTTTGATACAGAGCAATAAGAGCGGGGGAGGGGGGGGGGGAATTGATTCGTCTTTCCTGGGAATAAGTGGAATCGATGCGCGACAGAAGGAGAACCGGCGCCGTTGTCTACAACATATATTTAAACATATACGTGAATCGAGTAGATGCCATGGTGTATCGTGTATATATGGAAGTGAAATTTGCGGATCGATGCCGAGAATGTTATAAGCAGGTAAGTATCTCGGAAAAGGGAGTTTTCGTGTTCGGCTCGATTGCCTCTTTTTACGTCTATAAATATGCAAATAATCAAAGGTCGCTCAATTATTATTATTATTTTTTTTTTTTTTATTGACATGGAATTTTATTTTCTTTCCTGCTTCAACGTTCGAGCCCTCAATCTTGAGATGTTATTTTTTTGCAATCGTTAAAATTTGATGATTACGAAAGTGACGCGAATGGTGATTTTGCGCTCTCCTCTCTTTTCTGACTTGAGTATATTTTTCTCTAGGATCCCGCGTGCAACGAGCCTGGCAAGTGATCATGTGAAACTCATCGAGTAGACGAACAACGTTACAATGGCCAACAACAATGCCGACACGACAATTTTATAAATTTGTGTGTGTGTGTGTGTGTACTTGTTTGCGTGCGACGAGGTCAGACACGCACACAATGCACAATCATATTATATATGTAAACGAGCGTGTTTTGCGTGAAAAATTAAGTAAACCTTAAACATTTGAGAATATAAAACCATACGGTCTGCGGCACGAAACCTATAGTATACTTTACGTATATAAATATTATATGCATGCACGCAAAGTAACTCGACGTATCTAATTATCGACACGAACCGTCTCTATTCACTTGTACACCGCAAGTTGATGTGGTCGATCAAGCGCATTTTCTGATGGTGTTGTCGTTACCTTACCTCATAGGCGAGTCTTATAGATGCTCACCTTAATTACACAGGATTACGCGTGAATTTAACGAGGTATACCTTGTTAGTCGAGGTAAAGGCATGTATTTGACCCGCGGACGTAATGAGCTGTTGCTATATAAATATACATGCACGCGGGTATGTAATGTATAAAATAAAACTTTATCGGCTGTACGCGATGGACTGTACAAGTTTTTTCTAGGAATATAAAATACATTAATTTGTTCTCATTGATGCACCGTTATTGGTGCGTTCGGTATATGAAAAATCGTGAATCCTCATCGCAAGTTCGAGCATCGGTTTATTTTTTTATTTATTTTACCACGGATTATAGTCCAAGCACTCGTAGCATTACCTTACTAAGAAAAACAACTTTCATTCAAAGTGCCTACGGAAAGAATAGTCCAATGGAGGAGGAATTTGCTATAAAATGTCCCTATCTTCATTAGCGCACGCTGGGTTCATCCGAATGAAACGATAAAAGAAAAAAAATGGAGCGCTTTCGCGGTAACGATCGGTGCCAGGAAAATAAAGAGAAGGAAACGAGAAAAACCTACGTGTATAATAATAATAATAATCAATGCAAGGCGGTAGTCTCTCGACTCTGCACATAATAGCCGTATACACACGCACGCGCACACACACCGATTGGAATTCCTTATCGAAGAGCCGATGACTCGGTAAGTATACGTGTGACACCGGCGTACGAGCTGACGTCAGTCGCGCCTTCACCAGGAGACAAAAGAAGGTCCTGCGTTAACGGCGCCGGCTGGTCCTGATGGCCTGTATAAGTACATAAATACACGTATGAGCTGTAAAATGTGCGTGCAGCTGTACACAACACTTGCTCGCCCCCCGGGAAAGGGGGATGAGAAAAAGTTCGCTCCTACTGGCTGGCGAGAAATGTATACGTGCAGCCCTCGAAAATATAGTCCTCCCCTTTACGAGTTTTGGCTCGCTTCATTACACGAGTCCCTTTTCTTCTCCTATATACAGTTCCCTTTACCCCATTATGCGAGATTTCGCGAATATTTACCGTGCAATTGGTGGGGATTTATAACGCGAGGCTGTGCAAGGAAAGTCGCGTGTGTGTATAATATAGGTATGGTCGCGCACTGTGTGTACTTTTGCGGGATGTTTTATGTGGTGATCGGGTGATATACTATAAAAGAGGCTCTCCCTGTACGTGGTTTGTCGTTTGGTACAAATGTATACAGTGATTTTTTTCAGATGCCATTTTGAAAATTATAGCAATTGGGTGACAAGTATAGAAAGGTCACTTCTAATGCGGAGAACGAGATTTTTTGATGGCAAAACAGCAGTTATTGTGGCAATGTTATAGTGACAATGCAAAGGAGTTGTACATACAAATCTTTATAGTATATTATAATAGTAACAGTGTCCCTTCCAGACGGTCATCGTCAGCCATGCGAATTCCTTTCGGATGAGGAGATATTTACGGTGCAGGCAGAGGAGCTATACTTGCACTGCAGTATAGCGTCTCTCTCTCTCTCTCTCTCTCTCTCTCTCTCTGTGATGTGCGTCGTTGTGTGTACACATCACGTATCGATTGCTCTTCGAATAAAGGGGGTGCAAACTCGACGTATACGCGTATTGTACGCATGTCCATGCATGCATTGCATACATAGGTTGTATATTTGTATGTATACGCGCTTCTTTCACCCGCACGTATAGGTACGTACACATGTCAAAATCCTAGAAAAATATTACAAATGAGGAGGAAATTGACGTGGAGATCTTTGTTTTTTCGCTTCTCCTTTTTTTTTTTCCAATGGCAACACTCATTTGAAAAGCAATAAACAACCCTTGTATCAATTAAGTTTGAAGAAAAATTTTACTCCAACTTCCGGCTTGACTAAAATTTTTGAATCAAATTATAGTTTGTTTCCAGTGCTTTTAATGACTTTTCAATCGGGTTGTATTAACTTCGTTCCGAGTTGGATTACGAAGAAAAAATAAAGAACCAGGACGAAAGTATTAGGGACGTGATTGACACAGATGAATTGATTATGTAAACCAACGACTAAATAAACACGAAAAACGTTATGTTTTTAACGAATTACGGAGAAAGGGGCCCTCTGTACGTATATATTTTCATAGATAACTCGTGATTTTTCAAAGCCTCGGACGTATCACAAGCACAACGTAAAACCTCTTTGTCCGATACCCGTGCATTTGTCGTTACGCAATGGCGACGGTATGATATAAATAGCTTCGAGAAATTTAATTATTGATGATGTAGCCATAAGTACATGCATTGCGCACCGCGTTTACACATATGTATTTACGGATGAAGCTTCCGAGCTTCGGTCGCGCGTGCAACGCGTTACACTCGTTATCGTTAACGCCTTCGTTGTTAAGCTGATTATACATCGATAACGGCCTCCATATATAAGTGTATGGACGACGATTCATCCTTTTCTATGGTACTGGAGATAACGACAAACGGATTTTAAAATCATACGAATAACCTACAATGGCACACCGCGTAAGGATTTTCAAAAGAGATCAGAAAAAAATTAAACAACATTCATATACCACATGTCCACATGTGACGGATGAACAAAAAAAAAAAACCTTGCTAACGAGTGAAACTGTATACACGTTCACTCGCGCGTGCTATGGGCAAAGCTCAACCAAAGAAGGATGATGGGGGGGGAAAAAAAAAAAAAAAAAAACGGACGAAAACCGCATTCCGGTCTCCTGTTCCACATACCAACCATTTAGATCTCGCTCGTGCATCTGGAAGCTCGCATGTGCAGTGTATGGTAAGATATCGCGCAACAGTAGCAGCACCGCTTAATTAGAAGCACTCGATCGCGTTGCCCATCGCATATCGACGTTGTTATTTATACTGTATACATGTATATATATCCTTACGGTGCAACGAGAGGAGAAGAAGAGTAAGTACCTACACTTGTATAGGATGATGCGATGATCGCATCACGCACGAGCGGGTAAATTAAACGTAACGCGCAACGCCGCGTGTATTATCATCACGTGTACGATCGTGGCTCTTTATCGTCGTCTCTGGGCGCTCTTTCTTCCTCGTGCCTCTATACAAGTACGCCGTGTTACGATGGAAATTCATCAGATTCGCCGCTCTTGTTACGTTACAGCATATATATGCTCACACACATAATATGTGAACATGTGGCGCGTGTATTATACGTACATATGTATTGTACGTACATGAATGTGCATTACACGGTTCAAGAGTGTACCTATACGTATATACGAGAGTCAACGAACGCTGCCTCCACTATACTATATATATTATTATATGGTTCTATAGCCGGTGATGCGCATATGTATAACAGACGATGTAACGGCGCGCACGCGAACGCGACGCTTACACTTTATTTTTTTTTCTTTTTCTCTCCGGATAAAATGTTGCACGGTAAGTAACAGTAGGGCTTTTGTATATGACATGTTATCCGGCCAACAAGCGCGACAATTGCGGAACTAATAAAAAACATGTAGTATCCCATCATAAGTACATATAGTTTCAACGTGAGTACTTTTAACGGGTACGTCGTATCGGTAGTACGTATAGAAATCACTTTTTTTTATGTTATTATCATAGATAATCATACATGTACGAGATCTCAGTTTGGTAAATATGTTCAAGATAATCATTCGGATGTCTTACACTTTCTAATTACACTTTCACTTTACTGCGCATTGTACGTAATAATACATGGGTAAAACTCGAATAAAGGCAACACGAGATGATTAGGGTGAAGGCACATTTTTTTTAAAGTAACTGAGGTACATACGAGCGAGGTAACAGAATTTAGTTATCTGATGATCGCAAGAGGTGCATATACCAAAACGTGATTGTATACTCTTTGGAATAATGTGTATATATATGGGTAAGCTTCGATGCGTGAAAGGACTCGACGATGCGAAAGGGCGTTGGTGAATTAGCGCGACGACGCTTTCATTGATTGAACGTGTCTTTGGCTGCCGATACGACCCGCGATTCGGTTGATCGGTACTTGGCTGTAAATGTACAAGGTACTAATTGTAGCTCAATCGAGTTCAATTGAATTTCGTTGATTGCGATTGTTTTAGGTATTTCGATGGACGAGGAATCTAATATTCTGTAGCGCTGATTGGGATGTTTTGTTCGAAGGATCAATTAGACACGAAAAAAACCATCATAGTTTCACTCTGTGTACACGCCACATTAAATTCCATACGATTTAATGAATCGCGTCGCGGTTCGCATTACAAACTATCGGCTGTCACAGTTATGACGTAAGCGACTTAGAGTTGACGGTGGTTTGATTAATTGGCGATTCGCCTACTGATGATCGGCGAATGAGAAACGTTGCGAAGTATATAACGTACAAGTGATGCCCGACAGACACGGCTCGCTTTGTTGAATCGATGAGCCTCGAGGGTTCCTCGGCGAAATATAGAGGCTCCGGGTGTACGTTTATATAGTTTTCACGAATCCATTTCTACTCTGATGATAAAATGTTGGAAGGAGACATCAGTCATGGAATGACCTAACTTTGTTAATCGTGAAAAGATTTTAGAGACTGTGAAGGGCAAAGCTCGGTATCATGTGGGAGGAAAAAAAATAGTTCTACGCTTGATTCGTAGTACATCAAACCATCAGTGCAAGAAGAGGAGATCGGTAAGCATATCGCCATAAAACAAGTGCCAAAGGCGAGGACATCTACACCTGACCCGAAAAGGGAGATACTTGAAAAAAAAAAAGAAAAAAAAAAAAGGTCACCAAAGATGGCTGCATATTGCATCCAGTGATTTCTAATGTGCATACAAACGAGACACAGACCGGTGCACAGGAGGAAAAAGAGAGAAAGGCTATTTAACCAAACGTCGCGTCAGGCGTTACGGCAACGAGTAAATTATCTCTCTCCGTCTCGCTCTTTCTCCGACATGCACGTAGAGCGCTCGGGACGAACCTTGGCCTGCACTATGCCCTTACGTAACGCCTATGTGCATGTATGCCGTGTATTTCCTTCAGAGTCCGTTATACGTTGTGTGTCTCCATGAGCTCTTCTCTTATTCTTGTTTGCTTGCGAGGAGCTCTTTGTACATAATACCCTGATGCGTTTCTCGAAGAGGCACCGAGGTTTCTCTTTTATAAATGTTACTGGGCTCATTATGTACATTATATTATGTCTAATGCCAAAGCAAAACAGTCGCTATGGACAGATACAATGACTCGGGGTGTTCGGCGGAGGGATCGTTCGCTTCGTAGGGAGGAGCGATTAAGGCTATTTACGTAAACGTCCTTGTTTGTAAGTGAAACTTGAAAGGGAACGAGATATACGGTGTCTTTGAAAAAAAAAAAAAAAAAAAAAAAACATTGATGATGCGAGTGTCTAAATTCACGAGTAATACCTACATATAATATACACGAGGACACCGCGGGTCCGTAGCGATGAAATTTTAATTTCTCATTATATATACCTACGGTAATAAACGATAATTGCTACTCATGCGATGCTGAGCGGCTTAAAAGTATATATATATACGCTCTCGCGCGCACATCGCAATATCATATATACATGTGAGTCATACGACCGCCCGATGAATATTGGATGTATCGCCGATGCGAGAAATATACATATACTTTTGTTCGTAGATGATTTTATTTTTGCCTCCAACAACGATTTGCCATCGAGGTTATAGTTTTAGCGAATGAATTCATTCGCTTTAACTGTTTTTCATAACGTGTACAGGTATTCAAGTACACACTGGTAGTTTTTCGCAGCCGGGGGTGGGGGGTCAAAGCAATTTAAAAACTTGATTGTTCCCGCACACGCGAGACTGTAACATTGTACAATGCACGTATATATATATGTATATATGCATGTATGTACGTACCGTGATTTTAATTCGAAAAGTTTGACGAGATAATTCTCACGTGCAGCCTGCGAGAGGAGACGTGAAAAATATGAATTCTGACGTAAAAGTTTCCGAGAGAGAAAAAAAAAAAAAAAAGGTGCACGTGACTGCGGTGGCAAGGACTTCCAACTCCGAAGGCTCGCTGCTCCGAAAGAAAAGCCATCGACCTCTGCGGATAATGCAAAGCGGCCATATCGCTACGTAAAAGCAAAAAAAAAAAAAAAAAAAAAAGAACAGCGTTTACCATGCGTTTGCTCTGCCGTGAGCCAATTAATTGAACAACCCCCGCGTGTAGCGCCGCGTACTCGCGAGNAAAAAAAAAAAAAAAAAAAGAGCAAAGATTATACGGCTCGCGTATATACATGGCAGCGCATCACGGTAATTGCGCGCTCATCGCGTACCACGTCGCTCTACGTCTTCTCCCGCAGAAGAGCCAACTCCCTCGTGCAGCTGCTGCAGCTCCTAATACGCCTATACGCGTTTGGATCGATAGATAGGCCGATGCTTCGCTTGTGCATAGGTACACGTACACAGTACAGAGGGTGCCGTTCTCGAGATATTCGTCCAAGCGATCGATCGTGGGTATCGCGTTTCGGGGGCCGATTGGAGGGGGTGGGGTTTGGGGGAAATGTTTTTGGAACAAGGAATGATAATTGTTCGAGCAATAGGTCAATTTTAGCGATCGCGACTCGTACCTCGTTATAAATGAAGACGCGTCGCTGGTAAGGATGTGTTGGGTGTAGTTTTATTTCGTGTAGAGCTCGTGTGATGATTGTAGCTACCAGACGATGATGCAGGGTTTTGTAAATCCATCGGCAGGATCCTCGAAAAGTCAAGGTTGGGCTTATCTTCCCGTGTCTCGTTTAACTCATCCGCGTGGGTTGGCACAAAGAGGCCGAAAGAGGAAATAAATGTGCAACGTGCTTATATATACTCATACAAATTTTTGGGAATTTGTGCAAATTTGAATTACCCTCCGGCACCATGCGTATGGCACTGCGAACATGTAACCCGCCTGTGCTGGTCATCCAATAAAAGTAATGACGCTCATCGGCTCATCGATTACGGAAGCCCGGAGGGTGACTTTGTGTATATGTATATACACACACACGTGTCCGTTAAACGAAAGGCGCCGTGTGTATACGTAACGAAATTTGCACGTGTATATAATTGAGAAAAATCGATCGGAGGCGGTTGCTATATTGAATCAGATCGCACGTCGCGAGCAGTATAAGACTCGGACTCATCGACGGCCTCTTTTTCCGCTCCATCGGCGCGTTAATGACCAATTGAAGCTTGAGTTGTTTGATGTATGTAGTTGCACCGTCGATTTGATTACACATAAACATCATCGTCACTCTCCATTCCGATTCAATTAGGAAGCGATGCAATTATTCGTCACTTACAAAAGCATACTATTTTGCGCGGTTGATTGCTCGAGAGAAAAAAAAAAAAAAAAAAACAATGTCACATACGACGACAATCTCCAATGAACTCGGACGATTGAATCGCCGGCCGCGGATAATATCATCCCGCCATCATCGAGCTTACACGGTGGGGGGCTTGGAAAAAAAATAACTCGCCGAAGCGCACATGTTGAAGAAACTCGTTTTTTTTTTTTTTTTTGTTCCCATACGGCTGTTTTTACCTTGGGAATGCGTTGCCACTGCGTGCGTGATGTACTCGTACAAGAGTAACACTTTTTTTTTCAAGAGATTCATCGTGGCCATTATTTGTCGGGAGTTTGTAATATTGTCACGTTGGCGCGTGTGCTTTTGTGGGGGAAAAAAAAGAAGAAGAAAATGAAGCGGGTGGCTAATATTACACGTAAACACGGACGCAACCAAGTAGAGGAAATCGGGGCAACTTATAAAAAGGACCGCGAAACGGGAACTCGCGCGGGACGTAAAAGACAGAGAACTTTTCGAGAGAGAGAGAGAAATAAAGAAACAGGCGGCTTCGGACAAACCCGTAAATCTGCTACATACACGCGTTGGGAGCTTACGGGGGGGGGGGATAAGGTAACTAATAATAGAAGCGAAAGTGGGCGAGCGCGCGTTTTCTGGTTCGGAAGGGGCGAGCAGCGGCTTTCGGGAACGACGGAACGTTGTGTTCCACGCGGAAGACAAAAAAGCGGGGCCTCGCGGTCGCGGATTTAGCGCGCGACGAGACCCGCGCTCCTGTTCTGCTTTGACTATTTTTACTGCCGGCTGATGAATGTAAGTATACGTACGGGTGTTGTGGTTTCGCGGAAACGACGATTAACGATGTCCTCGTTTTGTCGGGTAATGTTAAACTTTCAGCGCAAGCATTGAAAAAATCTCAATCGAGCAGAGCTATCTCGACGAAAAGTTACGTTCATCTCGAGTGACCGACCGATTTTTTATATATTGTATAGAAAAACTATCGATCCCAAAAGCACCTTTGCAACCGATCGATGCATCATCTTGCCGTTGATATCCTTTCTGATAATGACTATGTCATCTGAATTACTCGGTATATATAGTTACCCACGTAAAGCTCAATCGAAGCTCGTCAAATGCTCATCGAAGAAAGACGCACTTTTATCAGCCCCCAGACTCGAAAATCCTTGGAAGATGCCGAGAGCAGTAACAAGCTTCGTCTCCGACTCCGTGGAAGAGAGAAGTCAAATAATGTGGGTATCACTGATAAAATCAAAGTCAAAGTCAAAGACATCTTGGATGTAACTTAAACGGAAAAACCTGATGCGGCTAACGGTCCTTGGCAATATATAAAGTGTTTGTACCTATACACCCTATCGTATAAAGGAGCTATTCGGAGGGTCGATTGTATAAGTACACGAATATACGGGCGATGCGGCTATCCGTAAATAGTAAATACACCCTCGCGCGTACAGACTCGGGGGATGTTATAGCCGGATGAAGCCCCTTCTCTGATCGATCGAGTTTTAATTTGACAACCCATAACCGTATACAACGCATGGAAAAAAAAGAGGGAGCAGAGAGAGAGACCCTGTAAACATTTGGCTAAAGGGGACTTGGGAGTTGGAAAAGAAATTCACTCGATCGTTTCTCTCTCTCTCTCGAGCTATAGAGAGATCTTAAAATATACCATACTCTCTCGAGCTGTGTGGTGTGTGTATACCTACTCGGTCGAACCGAGTGTCTGCGGAGAGCGGCTAAAAATAAAAAAAAGTTGCCGATGCCGATCGAAAAGCTTTGCAAAGTTCCACTTGACACCGCGACAAGAGAAGAAGAGGGACAACGAGATACCTCGTCGGCGTGTCTTGTCCGAGACTTTGGTGACAATCACAATGATATACAGAGAAGACCGAGAGGGATAGTATAGGATACACAGCTTGGTCCTGGAGAGTGTTTGTGGTGTACGCAGCAGATGGCCACTCGTTTCCGGAGTAGCAAAGGGATGAAGAAAATATGGAGAGCACAGCGAAAAAGACCCGAACGTATGGGCTTGTTTGGATGCTGCCTGCGGCCGCTACAGTTTTTTGTCCAATGGCGTTTCAAGTTGGGCCACTCTTCGGTAATGCGTATACCTGCAACTAATGCATATCTCCCAGTGCGCGTAGTGTGGGATTTTGACAAAACAACCTGTGCCACCAAAGTTGAGCAATTCCCTCTCTTTATCTCTATATCTTCCCCCCCATTGAAACAAGAAAAAAAAAGAAAGAAAAAGATTGTACGGGTACACTAGAGAGATGTATCATGTTCTCTTCCTCATCCCTCCCTCTCTTACGCAATCTTCTTTAATTCACGTACATACACAAGTAGGTATATACTTACGTGGGTGTACAACAGCCTAACAGACAGTTTAAAAGAGAAGGAGGATGATGGTTCTCCGAGCACTTTCACTGCTGTTCCGGCTCGTTCGAGAGTCCATCCTCACCCTCTCATCACGACTACGAGAGTATATTTATGTATACCTACGTATGTATATATATACACGTGTCGGCATCGCACACACGTCACTCGCGTTGTACATTCGGAGCTCTGGACCTTTTGTCCCTACATGCGTATACTAATATTCTCGCTGTACGTATATAAGCGTATACGTACGAAACCACCACATAATATATATATATATATAGTATTCTCGGTCCTGGAAGTTTTTCAGCTGTCCGTCACACGTGCGTTCATGCATCGAGAAGCGAGAGCACAAGGGAGAACAATACCCGGTCGGGGGATGAATCGGACCAATCGAGGCGCACCGCGTGCACATATTACAAGTACACAACAGAAGGGGCCCATGTTGGTATACGCCAACTCCCTCGTGTTGTTAATACATACACGTAGATGCAGATGTGGATGAAGCGAAGGGCAGATTGCGTAGGGGGCGTTTGAACCCCCGCCCCCAAACGAGTCGCGATCGGTATCGTGGACTCTGCGTGAATTTGGAACAACGTCACGTAACGACTGCCTTTCGGGCGTGGATTAAAAATACACAATTGCGCAAAATCCTGCAAAGAGAGGATAGCACCTGTATACAATGGGTGATATCAAGCGAGAAAGAAAAAAAAAAGAAAACAAGAGAAAAGCTCTCGTGTCTCTTATGTATAGGCAGCTTGCAGCAGTCGTGTGCCGGATACCTATACGTAAGTATATAATATACACGGACCATACGATCAAGCTCCCCATCTCGAGCTTGAAAAATAATGTATAATCACACGGGGGGGAAAGGATAGGGATTTATTCAGCCTCTTGGTGGTACATGTACGCTCACGTATATACACCGCCCGCATTTCAACGCTCATCGAGCAATCTATATACTATACAAGTCGAACGGCAGCGGTACAGAATCGCGAGCGTGAATCATCCCGTGTACACCCATTATAAAGGAGTCTCGGCGAGCCGGAAGTCTCTCACTTTTTTCTTTCTTTTTTTTTTACCGCTCTCAAGGTTATTACATATACGTAGTGTACCAGCATGGTCAGCGTTTCCGTGATTGACGCGTATATGTACCCTTTGAGTGAACGATGGTATCCAGCAAGTATTTCGTTCATATGTATATACATCCATATAATAATAATAATAATAATAATAATAATAATAATAATAATAATAATAATAATAATAATAATAATAATAATAATAATAATAATAATAATAATAATAATAATAATAATGATAATGATATTTCAATGGTATACAATGACGATGTTGACACGGGGGGAAGAAAACGGGACGATGAGATTGGAGAGGTGTTTTAGTTAAAGACGGCTATGTATATATGTACACCTGCAGATTGATGAGCTTATTTTCAAATGTGTATACTTATTAAGTATGTACCTTCCGCCACGATCTGTTTCGTTGTACCTCGGGTGACCCGATCTGATGGAAAAATTTATTTAGTGAAGCTCTGTTATAGTCGCGACTTTGATAAAAAAAACATGCTTTTTAGATTGAACTTGTCACTTTGTTGCTTTGCGAGAAGAAAATACAAAAACAAAACAAAAAAACGGAGCATCAAGTACACAGCGCCCACGTTTCCTTGGGCTGAGACGAATCGCAATACTTCATCGCGATTAAGATGACGAGTGCAATCACCGTGTACACGGAGAGTCAAGCAGTCGATGAGGTCAATAAAGACGCAGGAGAGCAAAAAAAAGAAAAAATCTCGTGCGTGTACATATAGATGTATAAAGACATAATGTCACGCGACTCCATCGGAGTGTCAATACAAGCAATCAAGGCACTCGACACCTGTTTATCGTTTTTGCCAATAAAATCTCGGGTAGGTATACAGTCTTTTGTGTTTCGGTGCATGACTAATGCGAACCATTTCCTCTGGTGGTTGAACGAGATGATGATATTTCACGCTTCGACTGAAATTTCCCGGAAAGAAAACGATACGTGTTTTTCCAACATCGGGTACCTATACACCGACAATCACCGCCGCCTGCACCCATTGTCTCTCCTCAAGAGAAATAGACAAGTATAGGCATACGCGTACCTATAGGTATAAAAGTTATAAATTGCGTAGGTGTGTATCCATATAGCTACGCTCGAACGGAACATTTGTTTATACGTATACGTATATATATGCAATATACGTATAGCGAGGCAAAGAAAATCACTTTTCATCGTCAGCCTGTCAATGAAAGAGGAGCTAAAGTGCAGCCACCCCCTTCCCCCCTTTCCACCGTTTTAGTAGTGCAAGGGGGCAAGGCGAAGCACCTGACGCTCATACGATACTCCCGCGATTGTGCAAAACGCCACTCCCGACTATATACAGAGGGGCTTTTTTTTTTCTCCTCGGTCTCTGTTGCAGTAGTCGTTTGTTCGTTGCGTCGCCAGCTTCTCGCTCGAGCGATCTTGTAAACGACAATCGCGCGCTCGTACGAACCCATACATTGTATGGACTGCAGCAGGTATTTTTTCAATTCGTTGTTGTAGCGAAAATCACGCCCTTGCTTTTCACCAAGGGAACAGATGTTTTTTTTTTTTTTTTGTTTTTCTTCCAATAATGTCAGCGGGTCACCGGACGAGATGGCGACGACCCCACTGCAGGGGTGCATATTTATAGACTTTGATATCGATTGTCTCTAATTTGACTCTTGCAGGAGGGAGGGAGAAATTAAACGCGTCTTATGTCGTGTACCGTTTTTTTTTTTTACCCACCGGATCGTATAATTATTTTCTACGTAAGGACGGGAGCTTCCAAACGAGCAATGATTACAGGGCGCAGCGACGGTGAAATAGTTCGTTAACGCAAGTTAAATTGAGCTCTAGCTAATTTTTACGCTGCCCAGGTGTGATTTTTCTTATTTATTCGAGCAAAAGCTTGTTCACCGTGACACTTGCTGCAGGTAAAGTATATAAATGCATTTATTCGTTAGAAATAAATGTAAAAAAAAAAAGTAAAACATAAATAAATAAAAGTAAACTGTGTGCCTCGTGCTTACGGTGCAGCGTAACAAATTGCTTCGAATAAATGGTGGGTAAACAAAAAAAAAAACAAAAACAAAAAAAAATAAAAATTCGCGCTCGTAAAAAGCCGAAATAAAACAAATCAGAGCAAGAAGAGAGGATGAAAAGGGAGAGCGCGTGCAGAGGCCGGTCGTATCGCTCCGATAGATCCATTGTATTGTATACGCAGGCAATTAGCGGAAGTGCAACAACACACCGACTCTCGCATTATATACCTACTTGCATCGTGGACGTCACTGCAAACGAGCTCGAATCAAGAAGAGAGAATGCAAGGGTCGAAAGAGGTATAATATACAACACATCATGCGAGATCACGCGCCTAATTTTGCAAGCCTATAAATAAGTACACGTTACACCGCTGTGCCTACACAAGCACTTTATATATACAGAGTGTCGAGGACAAAGACCCCCTAGGCGTGTGTATTTATTTATAAGCTGCCTACGCAGTATACCTCATACACTTGTGCAGTGTACGTTGTACCGCGATGCAGCTTTCGTGCTATATATAAATTTTCATTGTGGAGGTATACAAGGTACACGTCGTTCTGCCCACGTACTTTTCGCTAGGCTGGTTAAAAGTCTTGCTTGTTAATGTCTGGTATCTTTTTTTTTTTTTTTTTTTTTTTGCAAGACTCGCGATCGAATCGAAAAAAAAAAATCTGCGGTTGTGATGGGCCAAGTAATATGGGGAGGGNCTCTGACTCTGTCGTGTGTGTAACTCTGTGTGTGGTACATGTATGGACGTGAGTGTATATGGAACACGTGGACTGTGGGAATTTGACACGTGGTTTTCTTCACACTGTGCTCTAGTCGTACGGTATTCGAAACAAAATAATCCACCGCTCGGCAAAGCGAAAATTCTATTGTGCGACTACGACTCCATGAAAAATTTATACATTCCGAGCTTACTTGGAATTTTAAATTTCGAGATTTGTACGCGGCATATTACATCCTCCTCGTGCAGTGTGTACAATGTGTTCGACATGTGCTGCAAATTAAGCGAACAATTTTATGTACGACCGATCGATGCGGTGTTTTGTTCTTTTCAAAGCACATTCGTAGGAATTAATCAAAATTTCGGTGTATATTTTCGATTAATCGTGTAATTTTAGATGCACGTGTATATATTTATAAAAAATGACAGACTCCGAAACTCTGATTTTTTTTTTTATCTCAACAACTCAAGTACACATTCGTATGGATGACGCTATGTTTTATTTGACAAGCTATTTTTTTAACTTGTTCGAAAAAATCAGGAGCTCTTTGATTTCAATAAAATCACCAATATTACTTACACGCGCAGAAAGGATGACATGATTCTTCATTTCAATTTCGCGTTTGCAAGAAACGCAAGGGAGGGAAGATCAGAAAAAAATATCCGTAGAGAGCGAATAATAATTACCGTGAAGATCGAAGGTAAGGAAAATAACAAGGGAAAACAGGTAATTGCACCGCAGCGTATATATTTATACAGGCGCGCGAGACCCGATCATCGTAAACGACGAAGCCCAGCAGCATCCTGTGGGTGAAAAAAAAAAAAAAAAAAAAAAAAAAAAAAAAAACTACAGACTCGCTGTAGGGAGAAGTGCAAAATGTTATCGGAAAGGCGATTTGACGCGAATAGAGACGGAAAGAAAAATAAAACGAGCGTTCCGTGTATTCTTGAGTTATTCCACGGTAATGTCAATAGTACAGGTGGCTTATACCGATACAACATATACATATATATATACGGTAGAGATAAAACTCATACGTCCACGAATCGCGTGAATTGCCGTCGGCAAGACCATACCCATTTATCTCTCATCAGCGAGCGAGGTGTTCTTGAAAAAATGTGCAACCACTTATTAATATTGTTGTTATTTGGTGACGTAACGCAATCTGTTTTTTATTGCTTTTTGTAAAATGTTTACGCAGAATAGGTAACCCATACATATATATAATTTTAGGTGTCTCAACATTATAACCAGAACCAAGAGAAAAACATATGGACCTCGACAAGCAGTCACACAGGAGCTCATACGGTGCATATATACTAGAGTCCTGTAAGACATTTGCGTGCATGTAATATACACACGCATCCCCTAAGGAGTGCTTCGTCGAGAGAGAGAGAGGCGCCTTTATATATGTATCGCAGGCTACTCCGCTGCGCCTTTCTCGTCCTTGTACGGCCAAGATCGCGCGAGCGGATTCCGCAGCAGCGAGCGTGTGCACGCGTACTTAGAGGCTTTCTCGGTTTCGCGGAGCATCGGATTTGGAAAATCGAGTGCCGAGATAATCCGGACCCGTTCCTCTCTGCCACCAGTAGCGCGATTGAGACTTTCAGGTTTCACGCAGTTTAGCTTTTTCATTGGTTATCGAATCAATGGACGTTTGCTCGGTGTTTTCTTGCTAAATCGACCTCTTTCATTTACTTTATGCACAATTTCATTCATCGCAAACGCACATTTGGCCATTTGAAAAGTCCCCCAATGTCCCCCATCTTCGCGTAAAGGAGATGCATCGAGTCCCGTTAGCTCGTAAAGCATTTACAACTCTCCGGAAAGAGAGAGAGAGTTTCCTGATGTTTCCCTCGAACTCGTGCACACTCACACCGAGTCCTGCTTACACATACACCCAATACGTGCCTTTTTTTTCTCTTAGCAAATTTCCCCATATCGATTTCCAATTGGCATCAACGTGACGGTAAGATTTCTCCTCCCGATCCGATAATTATATACACACGGTGACAATAATAATGGGTTCCTTCTCCTTGCGTCGAGAGAGGATATGTTTTTCACTCGCGCGTATAATATGGCATGTGTCCTCGACGGCATTTGCCTGCGGATGGACGGAGAAAGAGAAAGAAAGCCACCTTACGGAGCGTGGAAACGTATTTTCCCTGGCAACACTTTTCTGGAAAGTGCAAATAATCCGTGCAGTTCCAATGGAACGCAGGGAAAAGAGAGTTTGGTCCTTTCGGGCGCGACGGGGCCATATATATATATACATAGGGAAAGGCTGCAAATAGAGCGATCGGACGCTTGATTTACTGCTTTGTATATATTTATATTGAGAAGTCGATCGGGCGCGCGAAATTCACCCGAGACAGATCTTATCCGATGGATATACACGTGCCTGTATTGCCCGGCGTATAATAAGGGCGCGGGACCGAAATGGCCAAGTGAATGTGAGGACGTGCTTGTAGTGCCGCTACCGTTATTGAATGCAAGAGGCCCGGGCGTACAGAGAGCTAAGGCCCCGTTTTCTTACCTGTTGTCGGTACGTAAGAGTTAATGTGTGTGTGTTTTTTTAAATAGTGTATGCGCGATCTACGGGAGTTTCTACGTTTAATGGTCTTGGTTGTCGATGGTGTGACTAAGGCTTTTTGAATGAACATTCCGGAGGTGTCCTAAAAAAAAGAGACGTTTGTTGTTGATTCGTCGTTCACGAGTTTTTCAAGAAAACCTTTCGAATTGAGGAAAATTGAAGAAAAAAAAAAATAAAAAAAAAAAAAAAAAAACAAAGTANCATCGTCTATTTCAGATTTTTAATTGCACGACTTAAAAAAAAAAAAAAAAAAAAAAAAAAAAACAAAATACGACTAAAGACTACGGCTTTTACAGACCGACTGCGTTTTCTCTCTGCCTGCATCGTCGATTTGCAACAGTCTTGTCAAATTATAATCACAAAGTAGCGATGTAGGTTGTTCGAAAGAGGCCTGATGTCTGTCAAAAATTTCCGCGAGTTGCTCTAATTGGCAGCTTTACTGTTTGTATACGATCGGCATAATTGATTCCGAGTTGAGAGGCGTAGGAAAGCAATAGACCAACTATACTGTAACAGGGTATATGCACATCATCAACGTACAACGTTAGGAATACACAACACGTATGGACTTACGTCATGAGAGAATCTCCTCTTATAGGCACCAAAATCCGCGAGCAGTGACTATATAACTTTTCCCCATTAGCAGCGAGATGCGTGTGATCCGAGAAAACTTCAACAACGTAACCCTTGATTATTATTTTTTTTTTTTTCTGTAAACAATCGTGCGAACGCTCCGTTCCTGCAGGGGAGGCGTCTACGGCCGATTTATGTAAGCGCGCTACGATTACGTACGTCTTTTCGATGAGATTGGAAAAATCACTGGGTTACATGCATGTCCGCCAATTTCATATTGTAATATTGTTTATTAAATTTGTGTTAGCTGCTCTTTTGTTAAGTATTTGTATGTTACAATTACTGTGATGTACTTTAACCACTTCTATAACGAGTGGAAGCACTAATTGAAATGCCGAGCGCGTATTTAAGCCTTTTAAATGAAATCTTGAAAAGTATTTTTTTACGGACCATTCCATATAGTCTAGCGGCTAAGTCCAGCGGCTATAGCTTCAGCTACATCTGTACTGACTATCATATTTTTTTTTTTTTTTTTTTTTTTTTCCAGAGGCAAGGCCGAGCGTGTGCAATGCTGTTTGTACCGGAAAATTGCCAACGCGAACCCCAGATAGCCAAAGTGAACAATGAATGATGTGTTAATACCACTTCTTACCGAGTTTTCATTTTTATGCAAAGCATAATGTTATAACGTCGAAAAGTTGTAAATCGAAATATATAAGATTGAAATTGATTTGTCATGTAAATCTTCGTGCACGTTTGCCTTTGAGAACTTTGAAATCAACCCCTTGAACGGAAAACAATGGAATAAACGAAAGAGCACAGTGTATTTTGCCCTCTTCTTCAAAAGTGTGTCCTCATATAAAAAATATACACGCAAGCCGTACCGTAAATTCAGAGCATCTCTCGTAAAACAATTCGCGTGTGTGTATTGTAGCAACGGAGCACGAGTTGGTGCGGATGATAAGAGAGAAAACGCCCATACAACAAGTATACACATGCATATAGGGAAGTAGGAAGAAAAATTCAGGGGCTCGTCGCACGAGAAGTCGCGTGTGCGGGTGTTGTTTCGAGGAGCAAGTGTTTCCGTGCTCACTAGCTTTACCCCGAGTTGAAATATAAAATTGTCGTTGGGTGTAAAATACACGTGCTTCGTACTCAAGGGGCATTGGATCGATATCGTATTATTAAAACGATGTTTAGCATCGAGGGCAAGGGCCAATTATCGAATTTGTCGGAATGAAAACCTTAGTTCAAAAACAAGATTGATCCACGTAAACATTTCGAACAAATAAACCAATTAAAAAATGACCATATAAAAAAAATTACACAAAGTTATTCCATCATCTTCATGTATTTACCAACCCTCGAAGTATCGATATACTGTACCACCGACACTAAATTTACAAAAAATGAAAAACCACACACGCACAACATCTGCGTCCGAGTTTTAGTGCCCCCCCCCCCGCCATATACGGCGAATATTTCAAAATCTACGTCCACGCGCACCTGAAGGACCGAGAGGGAGAAAGCGCGGCAACTCTGCAAATAAGGCTCGGCACCGGCTCGTAAATCAAGGCCCGGACGGATAGTCGAGCTGCAAACGAGGGTCTATGCAGGTATTTCTATATCATGTTTACCCATTGCTCCGTACCTATTTATGTATCGTAGGCTTTTATTTTCCTAATGAACTTTTTTGGGGATGATTTGTCTTGATCGGCGCGTCCACTGATGGGATGAGTTTAAAATAAATCTTCATTAAAGTAACAGAGAGATGCGAGTGGATGGTTACTCGGTACATAAGGTGTTAGTGGTCGTTGGCACCTTTGGAAAATGCAACGAAAATTTCACTCCGGGGACCGGATATTACGGTGAAAAACGACGCGCTGGGGGGTCCTTTTCCCGTCTATGTATATACACTCGAGTCATACCCTTTGTGCTGAAAATTCACGCGTTTGCGAAAAGATGTGTTCAAGGTTTTGCCGTAGGTCGGGCCATTTTTTTGAATTTACGATTCATGGGGGAAAAAAAGTGGGCGTTAACCGACGGATCAACGTGCATCGTCATCGATACAATTGTAAATAGGTATATATCTTATTGTGCAATCCATCGATGCTGATAAAAATAGATTTCTAGCCATTGATTTCGTATTGAAAACGCGTGCTAAGTATATAATACACAAGCGTATGTATACCACTCGGTCAATGCCAAAACTTGTACTTTCTATCGACGACACACTTTTACCAAGTGTAGGCATATGTTGCCAAACGATACTTTGCGTGTAATAAGCAACTGTCGCTGATCTCGAAAAAAAAGGCCATTCCGCAATGAAGATAAACACCTTTCTTCGTTTCTATCGAGCGACAGGGCAGAGAAGGAGGGAAAAATCCGCATTAGAAATCACTGCACAAGTGGATACACGTATACGAGCCTTGATCCAGATGAGATGCCAGAGGTGAAAACGCGCGCCAACACCTTCTACAAGTACAGGTGGAAACGGCGCACGAAAAATTCAACGGGTAGAGAGAAAGAAAAAGCAAGTATCCATTGTTTGGGGAGAAAATGGCACTATGGGCACGCGTGATGGGGCGACGCGGAGCTGGAGAAAAAAAAAAAAAAAAAAAGGCAATTATCGACCGTGAACCCATGTATACTATATAGCTCCCAATGCCCCGCGCGCGACAACCGCTCCCACAAACAATCTGCATAACGCGCATTTCTCTTTCTTTGCCTGTCTATTGTGTGTATTGTGCGTCGCGCTTGTCGTCAATCGTTGCACACCCGAGATTATTTTCGTCACTGGCCAACTTGAATTTCATGGGGTATACTTGTAAAATCTAGTCGAATCATTATACGAGAGGTACGGTATTGTGGAGAGAGATTAACATTTTTGTACTTTGAGTTAACAACAAGAAAATCATTTGTCGGCGCCGAGAGTATATAAGATGCTCTTGTGAAATCACTTGGCACTATACGTATATTTGCATAATTACATCCGTGACCATTGTGCAGTATATGCCTACTTTCCGATTTCATTGTTAAAAATGTTGGGGCTATTATTATTATTATTATTCACGAGCCACGGGTGTTATACCACACATGTGTGTGCGAATCACGACTGCTTCGTTTTCCATGTGGCGTATGATAGGTATTATGATACACATTGGCGTCATATCCTAATTTATGCAAGTGACGCGTGCAATATACCATTAACATACACAGTTGCAGGGAAGGTCTGATGGCGTGCCCTGCATCGTGATTAACTAAGCGAAAACTCAATATCCCACTAACCGAGATATTTTGTCGTTATTGAAACGTGTGCGAGTCCGTGTGGTCTTGGATTTCCTCTCGATCCTATTTCAATTGTATACGCGACTCTGACTCTGTCGTGTGTGTAACTCTGTGTGTGGTACATGTATGGACGTGAGTGTATATGGAACACGTGGACTGTGGGAATTTGACACGTGGTTTTCTTCACACTGTGCTCTAGTCGTACGGTATTCGAAACAAAATAATCCACCGCTCGGCAAAGCGAAAATTCTATTGTGCGACTACGACTCCATGAAAAATTTATACATTCCGAGCTTACTTGGAATTTTAAATTTCGAGATTTGTACGCGGCATATTACATCCTCCTCGTGCAGTGTGTACAATGTGTTCGACATGTGCTGCAAATTAAGCGAACAATTTTATGTACGACCGATCGATGCGGTGTTTTGTTCTTTTCAAAGCACATTCGTAGGAATTAATCAAAATTTCGGTGTATATTTTCGATTAATCGTGTAATTTTAGATGCACGTGTATATATTTATAAAAAATGACAGACTCCGAAACTCTGATTTTTTTTTTTATCTCAACAACTCAAGTACACATTCGTATGGATGACGCTATGTTTTATTTGACAAGCTATTTTTTTAACTTGTTCGAAAAAATCAGGAGCTCTTTGATTTCAATAAAATCACCAATATTACTTACACGCGCAGAAAGGATGACATGATTCTTCATTTCAATTTCGCGTTTGCAAGAAACGCAAGGGAGGGAAGATCAGAAAAAAATATCCGTAGAGAGCGAATAATAATTACCGTGAAGATCGAAGGTAAGGAAAATAACAAGGGAAAACAGGTAATTGCACCGCAGCGTATATATTTATACAGGCGCGCGAGACCCGATCATCGTAAACGACGAAGCCCAGCAGCATCCTGTGGGTGAAAAAAAAAAAAAAAAAAAAAAAAAAAAAGAGTTGTCTGTCTGCCGCGCGCACGCACACCCGCCCACACCCTCTGCGCACACAAGCTCAACGCACCCATCACCCACGAGACCATACAAGATTATATTATTATGCACATCGCGTGGGACTCGCATTATTATTTTTTTTTTATTTAGATACAGCCGCACAAGTATCCATAAATATATAGGTATAGGCAATGTTGCAAGAAATTTCAAGGCATCGGCGCTCACAGTATCGGCAAGTAAGTGAGGGGTGTAGGCATACAAGGAACAGTACACCAATATACTCTTGGTGGCATGAAGCACTATATATATATATATATATGTATACAACATATCTGTATAGGTACTGTATAATATAGTCTCCTCCCCCGTACACGCGTAGAAAAAGATGATAATACGCACTCGAACTCCACAAGATGACGAAGAACACGAATATCCGTGCTTTCTCAACTCTATCCATCCATCTCTCTCCCTCAACTCACAACTCCGAAACGACGGTATACTTAATATATATACATATTTATAAATGGGTATAAGTACATGTGATTTATAAGTAAAGCAGTCGACATCGCGTGTATTTATATATACACATAGGCTGCTCCGTTTTTTATTCCCTCGTCTGCTACGCACTGTTGTTGTTTGTTTTTTCCCTTCTCTTTCTCTTACCGAGCGCTGCAATGATAAGAACTGCACCTACATACTATACACACGGTGTTGCGAGTGGCGTTATACTGCAGCTATAAGCAAGGGACCCACGGATGCTGCGAGAAAGAGTATTATACGGTGCTCCTTCTCGATGTGTGTGTATATATATAGGTACCGTGCACTAGGTGTTATAGGGTTCCGTATCTCTCGCGCGCACAGTAACGTGGAGTTTTCGGAGTTTCGGAGCAGAGATAATAATTTGTGGGTATAAAGTATATAGCTACTACTTGTTTACACGCCCGCGCTCGTCGTCGTTTATTCATTACACAGTCATGAGGTGTCGCGTTTTCACATGCAGACAGGCTGGTCGTGTGTGTACATACGTAAATGCAAGCGGAGGTGTCGGACACGGCGTGTAAGTTGTTCATTCTCTCCTTCAGCTGCTGGTGTAGTTATATATATATACGGAGTCTCGGAGTGACACAATCGTCGACGGCATGTACATAGGGTTGGTATACGGTGTAGAGAGAAGAAAGGAGCAGCAGCAGCAGTCACCGTAGACACAAATGTACACACATACACATAGTCTTGGCACGCGTTCCCCGGGTCCCGAGAGAGATGACGGAGGCGCGGATGCAGCCAAAGAAAGGGGAAAGGAAGAAAAGTTCCAGGGAGAAGAGAGAGAGAGAGTAAAAAAATATGTTTTGTTTAAGACTGAGACCTGGACGACACTGGCACTCTGCGACGGCTGCCAGGCCAGACTGAAGACTGGCTGCTGGCGTTGAACCCAAAACGGAGGCGACGACGATAATCAAGAGAGAGAGAGAGAACCAGCGCGCGCGCAGAAGAGGAGAGAAAAACGGAGCTCGCTTTCTCTCTCTCTTTTCTTCTTTTGCAGGTGTATGTATATGTATACTAGCCTCCCACTCTCTCGCTCTCGTCGCCTCCACAGCTGCTTGCTTGATGGCCTAATGTGAGTGTGGGTGGATGTCCGAGTTGTTCTGGTTTCAAATTAGAAGCGCCAAGAAAAATAGTCCGGAGCGAGAGGGGCTTCCTGGTCCACTCTGTGAATCTTTTTTAGCGATGAAATAAGTGTACCCCATTTCTTAAATGCAGGTATCGAGAATTCAACATCATACGAGTCGTTTGTTACTTTTCTTGCAATGCGTATCATTGTAATGCTCGTTGAAATTCCTGTTTGCGTAAGTAGATGAAGTTCCGGAGTTTCGGAGTCTAAACCCTTTGAAGGAGGTGCAAGCGCGCTCTACCGTCCGGGCGTTGGAAGGAGGTGCAGGCAGGCAGTATCTTCGGCATCCCATCGAGCGTCGGTAATTCAAAGAAATACTATTTGCGCTTGGTTCTGCATAGTGTATCTTTTCAGCTTACGTATGAAAAATAATCCACAAGCTTTTATCACAATTACAAAGACTTTGGAATGGTTTAAAAAAAAATTTTTTTTTTGACTTACCACCAGTTAACAAAGTAGCCAACTTATTATCAAAGAAAGATTGCCGAAAATTTTGTGGTGTGCAGTTAAAGTACCCATATTAAATAATTTAGTTTTTAATCGAAATGTGATCAGAGTTCCCGATGGAAGTTTATTTGTACATGATTTAATTTCGGGACATATTGAGTATGCGAAGATAAATGAATTCATACGAAATGATATTTATAATAATGATAATTTTATTTTTTGTTTCATAATATACTCGCTAAAATGCCATGGGTCACCTTTCGTTCTTTCGCAAACTCTGTTACAATTAATCTGTACAACAGTACCACTCTTACGCAATAGCAACATTGAGTATATTTTGTTTCTGCGATATACATGCACAGACGTAACATTACATTTCTTGCTTCAATCTGTTACAACCATCGAAGATTTAAACTGTATTAGAAATGTAGAAGATGATTGCCTTTGAACAAACTATAAATACGATTTTGCAAAAATTCAACAGCTGTGAAATCTCTAGCGTAATATTGAATTTAAAACTTAATAATAAGTGAAATAATTGCTTCTATAAAAAAAAACTCGTTTTTACTTTTGGCTGATTTTATCAGTATAAGAATAAGTTTTTCATAATAGCAATAATACGTTAAAATATAATTTCTGTGGGTTTGACTGGAAAAAAAAAAAAAAAAAAAAAAAAAAAAAGAATCATTGTTCTACAAGGTTCCATTGATCGTTGGGAATGTAACAAAACTAAGGATCTAAAATAGTATAAACTTTTTTTTTAAAAATAATATTTAAATATTGTTTCTCTGAATCAAAAAGGAATACACCAAAAGTGAATCGATTTAACAATAGAATTAGTCACGGCCGGTGTTTCATACTTGTCAGCAAAAAGAAAGAAAATTAGCAAACAATGATACTTGTATTAATATCCTCTTATACATTTCTAAGCATAAATTTTCGATAGTTGCGAGGTCCATTGAATACAAAACAATATCGGCAACTATCCTCTTTATCAACCTCGTTCATTAACGAGGAGGCAGAGAGACGTGGCTCGTTCCCGTTCTTGCTCCGTAACTAAAGGACACAAGTACCTCTGATTTCCTTATCCTTACTAATTCTATTATCATTCGTCTCTTTCTCTTTGTTCTCCTTTTTTAAACTCCTTTGTCTTTTTTAGTTTGCATTTCTTTGTCGTGACACATTGTCATCGCAAAAAAAAAAAAAAATTTAATATTAAAATATTGTCAGACTCGTGTTTCGTACGTAGTCATAGTAGGAAAAAAAAAATCTTAAAAATCTTATAAATATATTGAAAAAAAAAAAGAGATGAACGGAAGAGAAACAAATGCGTTTGTTACAAGCTAAACTTATTAACTAAAATAAACTTACTTCGTACGTATTGCGGAAAAACCATACATTCTAATATACATTCGCAAGTTTCTCGCGACACAAACTTCGTTTTTTTTCCTTTTAATATTAATTAGCTGTGGTGATACTCTCAGTATTATTGCTAAAGTTTAATCTAATTGTTCTCGATCAAAGTTTTAATTAATGCTCAAATTGGAGTGTGTGATAATCTTGCGCACCCTATTTTTATTCTATGATTTTTTTTCTTCAAAATTATTAAACAGCAAAGAGTCGACATGGACAAAAATCTTTCAAATGACGATAAACATAATTATAGAATGCAATTCTATCCGAAATAGTTGATTACCTTCATAAATTTTGAACATTGACATTTTATATTATTTTACACAGCATTGTTGTGTAAGATAATCCCTTCAAAGAAATATTTACATTTTTTAAGAATTAACATGTAATAAATATATCGAATTTTAAGATCAACATGACAATAATTTTCAATTCTTACGAAAGTAGGCTTTAAGAATTGTTTTGTTTTTGATTGATTAAAGTTCTTATGTAAATTCGTACATAAATGTATCAAAATAATTTAATACAAAACAAAATTATCGTTACCAATTGATTCAACTACTGATACAGTAAAATTTTTCTAAAATTTATAGTTGTAACAATCGAATTTTGAATTGAGCAATGCAAGATGAATATGATTCCAGCAAATTCATTTTAAAATATAAAGATTTGAATCGAAAATTTTTTAATTGGTAAAAATAAATTTTATTCGTCTCAATGATAATAACTAATCATAAAAATTTAATTGAGTGCTTTTAAATTTTTTGATGAAGGTTTGAAATTCTGACTTGATTCCACTGTGAGAAAATCATTAACAAATATTCGCACTAAGGCACAGGATTCAATAATTGATTAATTGATTGGAATCTTTGCTGTTCAAGGCTTATGTGATTCCTTATCACTTTTATTACGATAATTGTGAATTAATTAACGGGTAAACTACAATTGTTGTAGTTTTGAAAGCTCATAGTTTGAAAATTCCTGACCAAGTTGTTATTTACAATATCGCCATCTTTTGAAAAAGATCAATTTCTTTTATTTATAGCGTGTTTGCTTTTCGTTGAAGTAATAAATGCATAGCTTCCACAAGACCAGGAATGAAAAGAAACAATTCTTGCTACAACTTATTTCTCTCAAGATGACAATAAAAATTTGCACATTAGCTTACATGATTTTAATTGAAGTTTAAGTACTAACATAATAACAATACAGCAGTCTTCTTACGGAATTACGCAAGACTCAAAGTTCTCTAGAAAAAATTACATTTTTTTCCAATTCCCGTAATTATAGTTAGCTGCTTCCGATTTAAGCATCATTTATGGAACTATTTAGCATTGCAATCATTAAACCCATGTAATTAGTTGGCAGTTACGTTTGGAATTACCAAGTATCATTAAAAAAGTCTCGAGACTTTTTGATTTTCAAAAAATTACCGAAAAATGATCTGTGCGAGGTTCGTTCAGCAACGAAAATCAAAGCATCAATGGAAGAGATAGACACAATCTTGTAAAATTTTTTTTTTTACTATACAAGTATTCGGAATCGATCAATTCGTTTGCACTCATCAGAAAAAATGGACGATTTCATTGGCAATCTCTCACTTGCCATCATTTTTCAAATGCAAAATACTTTGTCACTTGATCTGTTTTTAATTTGCCACATATACAGTATCATCATACTTATTATCCTGACAACCAATTGTCGCAAAGACAATTAATTTCCTTAAAATCTTAGTGCATAATTTTTTTCGGCACACCATCTATTCTTCTTATCACAGTTACTTTAAATCGATACTCATTGCATTAGACTAAGATGAAAATGAAACTATGAATACAGAATTTTTCATTTAAGAATCAGTCGCCCATCTATGGCTTTTTTTCTCTTTTTAGTAGTTAAATTATACATCAGGAATGTTATTTTCAAATTACATTTTTCAATAAACGGTTTTTTTCCAATAGCGCGAATAAATTTCCATTCTTTTCATTCAAAAACATATACGTAAGCAACGACGAAAGTAGCAACTCGGGGCGAGAGGAAACAAGAGTAAATTTTTTTGTCACATTGAATTTTACTAATACTTTCGTACGAGACACTCCCTTACGACAGTTGAGTATTATTTTTACACTCGATACACTCGGCATAAATATATTTTCAAATTCTATTTTACGATTTAGAAATACATCGTTCCTACGTTACACGAAATATTCAATGCTGACAAATAGTTTTGGCATATTTCTCCAATTGTTCACGGTATCTTAATATTATTAAAAAATATAAATGTTTGCACCTGGCAAATAAGACTCGTTGAAAAACAAAGTCCCCACGTCTACTTAAGAAAAAAAAATGTAACCTTTACACTCACTAGGTTGTACTAATAAAAATGATTTTTGTACACGGATTTACAATCAAAAAGTTAACTACAACTCTACCGCACGATGTACAAAAACGTCCAAAAAACCTATTTCAAAATATAGAGATTTAGTTTCAAACTAAAATAATGATCAAACGAGAATCGCCTTATCACAAGCGGAAAATGGAGAAAAGTAAAGAAAAAAAAAAAAGAAAAACCCCTAAGCCTAAAAGTATAGTTTATCCAAAGAAGCAAGAAATGTCCATTCACTTACACGTATAGTTAAGTAATCACGTCCATCGACACAGAGCCCGACACATACAGATCATCCCGCGCGGAGCTGCCACTTTCGTCCCAACCCCTCTTACGTTAAAAAACTCTTTTTCTCTTTCTCGATAGCGCGCCTCTCTGTAAAAATACAACGCAACACACACACGCGCGCTCTCTCCCTCGCATTCATTTGAGCACTTTCGTATATAATATATAAGAACTCCAACGACAACATATACGACTTACGACGTGGCCTGTGGACTGTTGTTGCCGGCTTTGGCCTTGGACTTGCGGCCCAGGAGCCGCCGGAACGACGCGGTCCACCTGGACGATCGCGAGAAGCCACCGGAGCGCTGATGGCCCGCGGAAACGTCGCCCTGCTCGCTACTGCCCGAGGACTCGCTGATCTTCCGGCTGCTGCCACCGCACTCGTAAGAGCGCGAGCGCCGGTCACCGGTCTCCGACGAGAAGCTGCAACAAGCATCGTTTCATTATCTCTTAAAACTCCAATCGCACCGAAGGGAAAAACTAGCTCAGTATAGGCTATACGCACCCCGAGTCCGAGGAGAAGGCCCTGGTGGTCGTGGCGTTGGGCTGGGCGCTCGAGGCGTTCGAGGAGAGCGAGGCTTCGGCGGCCGGGGCCAGGTAAGCCTCGTCCTCGGAGCTAGTGGCCGAATCGTCGATGTAGCTGATGGCACTGCTCGGCTCCAAGGGCGAGCTCGCGCGCAATGGCGGCAGCGCGCCCGTGCTCGTAGGCGTTCCCGGTCTCAGCCACGTGCGCAGGTCCTGCAGCGGCGCTTGAAGGCACTTGAACAATTTACCGCTGAAAAATCCCCAAACGCCACGATTATTATACCATATACGTAAGGGCCATTAACGGAAGACAAAAATATATATATATACGTACTCCTCGCGGAAGTCATCGACGTCCTGGAAGGTGCGCTTGGCGTAGAGGCAGACGGAGCAGCGTCTACGGCGTCGGCACGAGGTCGCGTGAAGGGCCGCGGCTCTCAGGTGGCGCGCGGCGTGCCTCAGGACCGAGGCCTCGTGCGCCAGGGCCGCGAAGCCCTCCTCGTTACGCCGGCGCTCCTCGCTCAGCTCGTCCTGTTCCGCTCGCAGCTTCTCCTTCAGCAGCTCGTTCTGTAAACAACATTGTATCTATATAGTTGGTACGGAGTACTGAATTGGAATGGATTTAAAAAAAAAAAAAGCCATTGATCTCCACTTGAGGCTGCCACGGCTGATCTTCCGTGACGGAGGTGGTACGTGCGGGAAATAAACGGCGGGAGGGGAAAAGCGGTTTTCTCGGAGCTCGGCTTTCTCCAGCGCGCGAAGGGCGACCGAACCGCAAGTGCATCGGCCGGAAAGATCGCGTGTCAACCGGTCGTGGGGGAGCGTATACACAGCGACAGCCTCCCGGAACGGTTTCGCGGGCTCTTTCTGGAAACGAAGAGGCTGCGCCGGTTTTTATCCGATTTCTGGTGAACGAGCGTTATAAACGGCGATGGAAAACAGTGCCGGGTAATTGAACGAATGCAAGAGTTTGGAAAACTGACTTTAAAATTAGGGACGAGTGTGTATCGTTGTGGGACATCTAAATGTACCTACTTACGAAGGACGTGCACTAGATTACGAATCAAGACTCGAGATCGGTATTGAGACTCTATTCGATAAGAGTCAACAACAAAAGTAAACATCATCAAAATGAATTTTTTTTTTTTTTTTTAGTAATCCTTACAATGTCATGATAAAATGCATGCACAGCTCATACACAGTAAGGATTGTGACACGATATTTTATTTTTACGGTACGTGGTTTGCTTGGATGAAGTGCCTATAGATACACTTTGAGAAAAAAAAAATTAAAAAAAAAAAGAAAATTACTGTGCTAAAATGGTATTCTGCCGTCTAGGGACTTTTTACTTTGGCCAACCTAATTTTTACCATTTCACTGCTAGACAGTAATTTCTATTGTACAAACGGTAAAAACCATCTGTACTTACAAGAAAAACTACTCTGTCCTAAACATAAAAAATTATTGTTCAAACAGTAAAAAGTCTCTAGACACGACCGAACACTACCAGATTACCATTCTATAGCACAGTAATTTTTATTATTTTTTTCTCCCTCGGTGTATAAGCTAATATCGTATAGATCAGGAATCGAAATGTAATTCCCTAAAATATTTTCAAAGTAGTCGTGAAAAAAAAAAAAAAAAACCGACCTCGCGCTCCAGGGCGTCCCTCTCGTCCTTAATGAAAGTGGCCTGCCTGACGACGTCCTGCCTCGCCCTTTCGAGGTTGCGCCTTGTGATCTCGTTCTCCGCCGACTGTATCTGCAGTTGGCGCATGACGGTCTCCTGCTCGCGCTCCAGGCACCGGCGGGCCACCAGACACGCCTCGCGCTCCTGCCTCGCGCGCTCGACCTCGTCCTCGAGGCGCAAGTTGCGCTCCAGCTGCAGGAACAGCTCCTCCTCCTTGTCCTTGAGCTCGGCCTCGCAACCCTCCAGCCGCTTCTCCAACTGCTGGCGCATGTCCTCCAGCTTGTCGCGCTCCGCCTGCTTGGACAAAAAATTTAACAAATGCGCGTGAGTGGGATTGAGGATAAAAAAAAAAAAAAAAAAACCCCTTTGTTTCTTATTGTTAGATTTATGACACCAATTTGGCCATTGGATGATTATTCGCAACAACGTCGCGGTCAGCCAGTCGAGTATATAATATGCCCGAAATCTTCTTACGATTAAATCGAAAGTATGATGATTATGGTATAATCACACCAATTTGTCTTCTTATGTTCATAAAATGGATACAATACATGTATAAATACAGAGGAAGATGTATAGGCGTGCAACAATTATGTATACCTAAGATAAAAAGAGTCTCTGACTACTTAATTTGGATGACATTAAAAAAAAAAAAAAAAAAAAAGGAGGAAGCTGATGCGCCCATTGATTGTCCGACGACTCGGCGCGCATTCCTGCGTGTCATCAAAACCCACTTAGCGCAGGAGCACACGTCAGTTGTAAGGAGGGAGGCTAGGCCTCGTTATATAGCGTATATACCGATGTACCTACCACGCCTCTTTGAAATTCGATACGAATTAAGCTCGCGCACGCGTCCTGACGGAAGAGAAGGAAAAAAAAGTTAAAAAAAAACAGTCCAACCATGCACACAACGCTCAAGCCACACCATATTGTAGAGAGACGAGGGGGATGTAGGTGCGCCCCGCCAACAGGGGCAGGGCTGCAGTTCATTGTACGCGCGCGTGGTAGCAAGCTTTTGTTTTTTTATTTTTTTCATTCGAACGAGAGTTTAAGTCGTGCGATCGGTATACTCCGCACAGTACAGATGGATACACTCTTTTTTTTGTTCCCCGCGCGGCAGTGATCGCGAATAAAGGGGCCATTCATCACGCAACTGCAGTCTCCGCAACTTTTTTTTCTTTCTTTTTTACTGCTTCTGTAACAACCCGTTACACACCGCTGGTATAATGATTTGCGAGGTCCGTGTACGTGTATACATAGTGGTCGCGTTGCAGTTCGGCTGACGAGTAATTTCCAGAGAGCACGAGCAGACGAAGATTTCTGGGTCGCCGACTACACGCGTGACTCTATTACGGTGTTGGATCGGTTGTATCAGCGATTTTACGTTGCGTATCTGTATGAACGGATTGCTTTCCACTTTGCGCCTTATCTGCCGTTAAAATCGAGCGACGCCCGTTACAGAGTGTTATTGTAACACACTCGGGCAGAGAAGGCTTGCCTCTTTTTTTTTTTTTTTTTTTTTTTTCCATGCGCTCATGAGCGGATGTGTCGAGATCGGCGATCCGCAGAGGTTACAAGGAAAATCAGTCTTCGCAGCTCTCGGTTTAACAAGGAGCGGTGCTTGCGCGAGAAACAAAAAAAGTACCGAACTTTCTTCCATCGAACAGCTCGGTGGCGCTCTTGAAGGGGAGCAATCTCTTACCGATCCATCATCGTTTTGTTGGCTGTTGACGCTTGTATTCTTTGGAGGAGGTTTTTTTTTCTCCTTCGAGTTGACGCATTGTAATGTATTGAGATGCAAATAAACATCTTTCTTTATCTACGGGTGTTGTTTGCAAGATTTAAAGGAATACCGTGAATGAAAAAAAAAAAAAAAACCCTTTGTTCTTCCCTCATAGATTTTCGTACACGGTTAATTATTATTTAGAAAGTTACAAATCGCCGGTCTCTCGAGCAACGTCACTTTCATCCTCCCTCGGGAAACACTTGATCGGCGTTCAGCTCTCCTCCTCCGGAGTTAATTAAACGGTATACGCGAATACGAATTTCATCGGCTCAAGCGTTACCTATTTTCTCGCTATACATATACAACATATACATGAAACAACTCTTTGTTTTCGCCCGAAACCTTTCAAGGAGAAACCAACACTCGCGCCGTCGCGGAAGAGGCTTTTTTACACGTATGTACACTTGTGAGAAAAATGATGTTTAATGGATTTGAGGAACTATACCTGTACACGTAAGTTTAGTGTGCTCTCGAGTTAATTGCGAACAATCTTTTTTTTTTTTTTTTCCCGTTCCCTTTTTTTGTTTCGAAGCACAAAAAGTACTCGAGTTTCAAATTACTTTGCGAAACTAATTATACAGTTACACGTTATACATTCGTCAAAAGGTCGCGGGTGTTGGTATACGTAACACGTTTTTTTCCCGTTTAAATCCCTGAAGAGGGGAAAAAATAACAAGTCTGCGTATACAAAACCTAAAATTGCAGCTGGCAAATAATATATACATGTAGAGGCGAGCGACGTGCAGGGCGAAAAGTGCGTGTGTACATGGTATTGTGATACACATTATTGAATTAAACGGACTTCGATCGGTTTCTCGCCAACTCACTCACTCCCTTAGGCCCACACCCCCTCGTGGATTAGCGTCGTCTCGCGTCGAGACGTTAACGAGCTTTAAGCTGTTTGTACATATATACTTAGGTATGTATACACCCAAGGAAAAAGAGTTCGACGCACTATAAATATACCGTTCCGTCGTCGCGTGGCCGTTTTCTTGTTACTTCCGTCATTTGGTTGCTCGTCAAACGAACAAACGAACAAACGACGGTGCAACGAAAATATTGTTTCATTTTTTTTTTCTTTTTCCATTACAGCGCGGCTTGATTAATTTCAAAGTGTGCTCGTTATTACGCAGCGCGCCTATAAATCATTTCAAGGATATTGAAAAGTTCAATCTAGATTTCTGAGCCTATGTTTATGTATACTTGTATAGGTATACGTGCAAAAAGCGATATCGCGATTGATTTACGAGCAAAAGTATTTTCTTGCGCCTACCTTATGAATATCTAATCGAAAATTGAAATCCGTAACACGCTCTTTTTTTTTGTACTGCGAAAATTTAAAGAGATCACGTCTCTTTCCTCTGGATTTGAAATGAAAAAAAAGAAAAAATTTGATTTATAGCTTCTGCATTCCTTGAAATAAAAAAAAAAAAAAGAGAGAAGGTGGTTTAAAAACCCACATGGCGCGTGCGATGACAACATCTTGCAGCTGCTGCTCTTTTTAATATCCCTCCATCAGCGATCCATAATGTTTTTCTCCTCGGGGTCGCCCAAACGGCCCATTCATGTTTCACGGCTCGTATATAAATCCGCGCCCATATGAACGCGCCCCGGAATTCAATCGATTTGCACAGTCACCTCGCGTTCGGTAAATTTGCGGCGAAAAAAAAAATCGCTGCCTTCCGTACATACGCAATTATCGCGAGAGAGGTGTTTAATCACTTGGACCTTTACTTTTGCTCTCAACGATTTCGCACACGATGATCGGTACTGTACGTTGAGGCTTTTTTTTTCAAGCTTATAGTATAGCCGTGCACGAGTTCACGGATACCTTATATTTTACGACGGCCGTTGCGTAAGTAAGTTCGGTATACTTACAGTTTTGCAAGCTACAGTTGGGTGTTTTCGGCAGATCAGTTTTCTTTTTATATACCTTAGATTTATACAAATAAAACTTATTCGTTCTCAGTACACATAGGTATTACAGATCAATTTCGTCGTTTTATGATTGTCATTATCGCAACCGAAGGGTTTTATATACTCAAGCAGGAAGGTAACCATACCGATTTATATACTTTATATACAGGTATTGCACGTAACACTTTAACGAAGCACGCACGCGTGTAATGAGCTCTATTAGTCTATACACCGAATAAACGATATCTCTCTCTCTCTTTTTTTTTTCCATTGCAAATCACTTTTTCGTGCAAGCTAATTTCCGAAAAGAGTCTCTTGACCTTTTGTCACTTGCCCAACAACCGATAGAGATATGTAGAGTAGCTGCAGATTATATAGTCACCTTTGGTCTAAACACATAAAAGACTCGCTCCTCGCGACTATTATAAGTACACCTCCCCGCAAGGTGCATTAGTCCACGTAGTGCAAAAGCACGTAAGTACTTATATAAACGAAGGGCTTCCTCCCCTCGGTAAAGTACAGAAGAACAGTACATGTATATGCAGGTGAGAGGAGAGCATAGAATATACCCCCACGCACATACACGGGGGGACTGGCTCGCGCATATAATTCCCGCTGATGCGTAAAAGAAGCGCAGCCGCTTTTAATTGGCGGCATCCTCGCTCTTGTATTTATACACATTTGTTATACACGTATAGGTAGCATATGCTATACTATCCACGCGGCAGGAATGCGCGCCGCTGCGGTGATGCCCCTCTGCTGCTGGAACAATCTTTTGTCTTCTCGTTGTGCTGCTGATGTTCTTTCACTCCCTTGGCTTCTCCTCTAGTGCTCCGTGACGGCGGACGCGACGTTTCGCTGCGAATTATGGGCTTCGTTATGGTGTATGGGATTACACGCGCTCTCTCTCTCTCTCTCTCTCTTTGCTACATACGGCTGGGACTTTGTGTTTTAGAGGGGGAAAAAAACAACAACAAAAGAATTTAACCAGCAAAGCGGAGTAGCTGGACTTGGTATTTTGACCCATTTTACTGGGTATGCGCGAGGCAAAGAGGAAATGTCAATTGAATTCTTTTTTTTTTTTTTTTTTTTTTTTTTTTTTTTTTTTTTTGTAAGTAAATTAATGATGAAAAGAGAGCTCCTTCCATTGACTCGATGGTAGAAAAGAAATACCCCGATCGTTATACGATCGATCGCAGTAATTTTGCACTTTATTTCCACGAGAGCTGAGAAACAAAACGGCATTTAAAGGGAAAAGAAAAAGCAGTTGCGTACAACGACACGAGGCCTATGGCATGCCCATAATCCGACGACCTGTGGGAAGAAAAACAGGGTCCGCGTAATCGAGTAAAAGAAAGAGAGAAAACCATCACCACAGCCAATGGCACTGCTCTTTTTTCCCTACTACCCCCTTGTATACCCTCCGTCCTATTACCGTATCGACGCAAACTCGAAGCTGCATCGGCCATTACCGCGACTAGTACAATATATATAAGCTACGTGCAAGGTCTTCTCTCAGTCTCTCCTTCCCAGCTCGTTTCAGCTGTGTATCGTGCGCCTCCTGAGAAAAATACCTCTCTCGGCGAGTTAATGCCGTGTCTCCTCGTTCCGGGGATTTTTGCAAAATTAACCGAGATGCATATATAGAGAGAGAGAGAGAGCGCTTCCGGTAGCGCGCGGAATTGAGGATGTGCGCGTAAAAAAACGCTACTCCTCTAATTGCCCGTCTCACCAGCGACGATTACCGATTTCACGCCGGGATTTTACGTAACTCTACTCTCTATGGGGGTTTTTTAAATTTAAATTTTGCCTTTTTTGCGGGTGTTTGTGTTTAGGTAATGGTAAAACGGAGGATCGAGCCAAACTGGTATAAATGAACATTTATCGCCGACTGGGATCCCCCGGATTTATGGAGTGGAAACATAATTATTTCATCGCCGAAGAAAGTACACGTACAGTATAATTATACGCGAGTGCGTATACCTATATATTGTGTATAAGTAATACGCGTATGCAAGCCATAATCGCGTTCCTCAAATTTAATTTACCAACGCGAGGAGACTCCGTTTTTTTAATTGCAAAACAATGGACTCACATGTATGTGTCTGTCTTTATGATTTCACCTAGGCGTTATCTCCGTTGTTGCATCGCTGAATTATTCATTCTCATCGACCCCCTGGCAGGATACTGACCAATTATTTTTAAAGAAGCGTACAAAATTCACTTTCGCGTGGGGGGTGGCAAAAAAACTCAATTTTTCGTCCAATCCGCGCGCAAAACTTCCGTCAACGCTAGTTTTTTCTTCTTTAATTTTTTTTCTTTCCGATGGAGGTATACTCGGTCATCGAGCATCACCGCCTGCTTCCTTCCTGAATCCGAGGCTTCGCTACAATAGACCTGCGCATGGGAATATAAATACGCGGCTCTATGCACACCCGGGCGTTTCTTATATGTTACTTTCTACGTAACCGGCGAGCCGCGCAAAGAAAGCACCAAATGAGTTTTTTTTTTTTTTTCCTCCGAGCGCCCCATTCAGTATTTCAGCCGGGCCCCCGAGCGTTAAGTTTCCGCGATTCCCTTTCACGCGTACAATTTATTTCACGTGGAGTTATGCGCGGGATGTGCAATTTTTTCTCCTTCGTCAGGGTGAACGATCGTTGCTGTCGTTTATGCCTTTGAAATCGTGTGTTTCTCTCTCTCCCACCCCCCTTTCTTTGCCAACGCTGTATCGTCCGTATATATACCGTTGCTATCTGGCTTGGAAAACTGAATGACGCGGGCACGTGGTCGTAAATTCGAGACGCGGAGATAATGATTTTGTCGTAATCGCTCGCATTTCCACTATAAATAAGTTTCGACAACGATGAACTGTGAATGTACGAGTGTCTCGAAACTGATTTTTAAATAATGTACACATTGAGCGTTTTAAATTACATGCCTAAAATGGTTTTCAAAGTATTTGAAATATGCGATAATCGCACGCCTTCCAGGGAGACTATAAAAACGCTGATACGAGCCAAACAGATAAAAAAAAAAAATATTTTGCTCGCACTATCGATCAGAGATTTTGAGATTTTATCTTTCTTCCTATACGTATTTTGAGACTATTATTATCATTCAATTATATTACTCAACAGTTATCTGCGCTGAAAACGCCAAACGATTGAAAATTCCACAAAATTTAACTTTACGTCTATATTTTTGAAGAAGAAGAAAAAGAAACAACGAATCGGGCTCGACTCGCCTTGAATCCACAATCACGCCCATCCGCGCCTTGTACTTTAAATTTCCTTTCGACGAAACACCCAAAACGTTTAGACAATACTTGCCACGCGTCATTGTTGTTTTTTTTTTTTTTTTTTTTTGTCCAAAATACACGATTCACGAAAACGTCGGCGTCCGAGGAGCCGGAAAAGTCAACAGAACAGAGACACGCGGGCGTGGATTATTATTATGGGGAGACGAACGAGTGCATTTGGTCGGTGCGTGATTCATGCTCTAACATTCGCCCATCCATTGTTCCCCTTTTTCTCAAGAACCGGGAAGGCAACGCGTGCACGAGAATCGCCCCCGGGCTCGAGTTTTACTTGGCTTCCGAATTTTCGTTGCGCAACCGAGGAATACTCAGACGTGGAAAATTTATCCAATTTTATACTCGACATTATTAATAGATGATACGAGGTTGGTTTTTCACTCGCTAGCCGAGTTGTGAATTTATGTCTCGATCGCTCATGTGCCAACTGATACAGTATTTTTCACGCGCTAAATCTTGTTATTCGCACAGCTTTGTTAATTGTAATTTTTCAAGACATTAGCGCAGTCTAGCCAAATGAGAGTTAACTGGGATCGTCTGGAATTCGAAAGTAGCAATCAACGTGGGATAGATTTTACGATTTTTCACATCGAAACGAGGGAATAATACAAACGGTTATATCTCGCGAAACCCATATACATTATACAGCTTGAAACCCAATTGTTTATCATTCGTTGAAAAAAAGGAAAAAACATTAAATGGCTTTTCACACGATGAATCATGCACAAACAATCGTTCTCCCTGTCATCGATCATTGGCTTTAGCAATAGATAAGCGGAAGGGGTGGAAAAAAAAAAAAAAATGTTTTTCCAACAAAAAGACCGATACTCCAAAATACTGTTTTCCCAGGAAAAATCCCAAACTCGAACAACAACCTCTATCGGTCTCTCTCGGTTGAAACAGCACAATTTCCGTTTACACGGTATTTCACCTCCACGGGGACCGTCAACACAACTGCCGTTAACCCAAGGCTTCAAAGTTATCTTCTTCTTCCTCTTCTCGCAGTATATACCAGAGGGTCTCGCAAGACTTATTACGAGACTTATTATATTACACGGCGTAAGCACCAGTAGCCCGCAAACTCGGCTCCTCTCTCGTTAGCTCGCGTAAAAGTCCTTCTCCTACACAGGTGCATGTGTATACGTATATATAGCACGTATGTACGGTAAATCGTGCGGAGGAATTTTTTCCAGCTGCCCATCTATCGCTATACGAGCACACGGTGACTTGTACTCTCTCTCTATGGGGAAACTCGGATTGCTGGAATACACGTCCATATATTTTCAAAGGTTCAGAGGGGTACCTTAACTCCATGTTTATAGGTATAGTTGTGTATATGCAGGTGGTTTAGAGCTCGGGGATGTGCGTAGTGCAATTTGTGCGACGATCCAGTGTGCCGCCTCGAATTTCGAGATACTCAACGTTTTTGGAAAGTTCGTAGCCCCTCGGGTGAAGTTTATTATTGTTCGACAATTTTGTCAACTCGGTGGACACAGTTTCATCAGCCTCGACTTGATCGGTGCGTCATTCACGCTGATGGTTAGTGGTTTATCCGTCGATACGAAATTGCCGCGTGGACGTCGAGTTTATATATTGTGATGAAACCAAATTAGTTTAGCGATAACTTCGTGCCACTATTTCGATTGAGGCATGAAAGTCATTTCGGAGCAGCTTGACGCACGCCCATGTGTCCCCGAGGGCTATTCTATATATATACACAATACCTCATGTGCTTTCGAGAATTAAAGAGAGAAAGGGGGAGGGCCTTGTTGTCTCTTACGCGTAACAAAGTTACGCTAATTGCGCGTACAATTACCGACTGGCGCATGTGACCATAAAACGCCAGATCCTCCTCTCAAATTGATCCTACGACGGACAGCTGTCCTTTGCGCGTAACATTGTAAAATGAAAAAAAAAAGAGCGAAAGGTCGCCTATTGCTGTACACTCCTGCTTTTGTACACGTGGTACCCGCATCGGAAACGGGTAAGGGAGAGAAAAAAAAAAAAACGAGACAAGTGGCTGATATACTGACAGAGAGCCACGCTATTATGCTCTCGGGGTTACGTAAGCGCTTGTCGCGCGGGGCACAAGTGAAGCGGATCGGGTTGTTGGATCGATGCTGTCGGAGGTTCAAATTTCTGGGGATGAGCCGACGAAAAATCGAGCGTACGAAAATATTCCAATCAGAGGTCAAATTCGAGCATTTTCAGACCGAGTGTAAAAATATTAAGTACGTAAAACAGTGAGAGGCTGATTTAATCGAAAAACCGATTTGTGGGTCCGAAAGTTACGCGAGTACATGTTCCGCGACATGTGCATTTGGGTGCAAGGGAATTTTCACGGGGGCACTTTGCCAACTAGAAAATTCTCTCTTGTTTTCTGGCTCGCGCTCAACGTTAAATTCACACTCGCGTGTCGTACATATGCTGGACACGTGCGAATAATGCATTCACTCGCGCGTTGGTGAGTTATTGCTCCATTGGGAGATTAACTATGACGGTACGGCTCAAAAGCTCCGTTATAAATGAGTCAACGGCAGTGGGCTTGGGTGTAACATTATTATTTATTGCTTATTGAACGATCAAGCGCGTATATCGTTTCGCCTCTGCAAAAGACGAGTCGTGGATTATTGGATCGTTTTAATTATAGAAACGCAATCGACTACCTATACTCTTGAAAAAAATTAACGAACAAGTAACAGTTTGTGTTTTAAATTAGAAAACTAAAGGTTCGGGTGATAAATAACCGCGAACGTTTTCAATTTCGTTGCTTAAAAAAAAAAAAAAAAAAAAAAAAAAAACCACACACCGTAGCCCAAATGATTGACGTCTCGCCGTATAGCAGCCAGAAGCAATTCAATTAAACGAACGATAATCAAAGTTTCTCTCCAATAACCCCCCGAAACTCGGCTTCCCACCTCGAGCGAAGGAGAAAACAGCCAACTCTCGAAAAGTATCACGGAGTAATGTTTTTTTTTTCCCCCTTCCTCCGATAACCCAATAATTGCATTTTACATTCCTAAGGGGTATATTATATATACTTGGAGAACTACTACATCTTCCGAGTTTTAACTCGCTCGGGTTATTAGCGGTCAGGATGATAACGATCCCTCGCCTCCTTCAAAATCATATGTAGACAGCAACAACAGTGCCTGTATATTACCCCAAACGCGCGCCTCCTCTCTCTCTTATCAGTGAAAGCGGCCGCTTCGGCAGCAACGGGCGATCGGTCCATTAAAAGGCTAATTTACGTTTTAATAAACCTCGGCCGATTTTTCCTCGTTACCGTTTAACGATCGCCGCACGCTTTTGACGGACCAACACGGCGTTGATACATGCGCACGCGTTTCGGGCGTACAGGTAACACCGGAGTACCGATTTTCCAATTGAACCATGCATGTACTTATTTTTGCGCCGATCCCGCGTAAAGATAAGGGCGACGGTGAAACTCACCTGGAAAAACGAGAGATTTCCGTAAGCGCCAATGCATACGCATCTCAATCCAAGATTGATGGTTACGTATAAGTGAACACATGCATGTTGGAAAGAAAGAATTTGTTTCATCGATAAACAATTATTTTCCCGTATCCAGCGGGTGGTCGTCGCTCGGTGCCAATAAATCACCGCACTTATCGTTTTTTATGATCCGCTGAGCGCGTTTCCCGCTTGGGGTTGTACAAAAGATTTAAAGATCGAAAAATCCATTGGGTTCCACGTGGTGGGCATAGGCCCAGACAGATCCCTCGGAACGATATACACAAGTGCACGAGGTACGGCTTATAGCTACCGAAAGACAATATTTTCTCTGGCGCGCACCGGAGAGTTTCCAGCGATTCGGCGAATTCGGGGGGAAGAGAAAACAAGTGCCGTCCCTCTCCCGAAGAAAGTGTTTCATACAGACCATTCGTTATTTTCTCGAGATAAGACAACACACGCGTATCAAGGTCATCGCGGCTAAATGCAGCTCGTGAAAAGTTGCAAAGGCATAATATATATGTAGGTATGTGGCATACCCACTGCGATCTAGGTCGGACTGTTTGCGACGCAAAAAAGATTTCCAAGCCGGTAGTCTGAATCTGTCTCTTGTACAAAAAGCTTATTGTTGAAGATTAAAAAAAGAAAAATAGAGGGAGAAGCGCTACATGGGTTTTATCGCGCTTACCGTCTGAATTATATTTTTCAGTGCTATCGTCGCCTGGTGTCAGTGACTTCTGATACATGTGTAGGGCTCACGTGTCGCCCAGGAGTAGGGAGAGAAAAAAATGCAATCGCGGTTTGTGGAAGGGTGATGGGTGCAGCACGGCGTCACCGACCAATTAATAATTCAGCGCGTATTTTATGAACTCAAGTTATACATTTAGAGTACTCAGTCGCTCGAATATTTTATTTAGTTGTATTACGATGACTGGAAGAGTATAGGTACATCGATTTCAGTATCCTCCGACAATTTTACTGAAAAATAAATATTTATAATATTCTTCCGTATTTCCATGAACGGGTCAACTTATTAAATAATTTTTCATCAAGTTCCAAGCCACCGTCAATAATAAAATTCTTTCAATAATACTGTACCTAAGAAGGACTGATAGAGTTATTTTCAATTAATTGCTTAATAAAAAAAATTAGTTACTTTGATGTTTCATAACAGTTGATACACACTGCAGAGGGTCTATATAAAAATCGGCATAAAAGTGACATCGTTTTTGAATAAAAAATTGATATCTCTAAACAAAGTCTAATTACTAATGATAAAAACAATTAAAACATTATAGTTTTATTTCGTAATTTATTTGCAACAGATAATAACGAGCGTTTGAGTGATTTTAAAAATAAACTAATACTTGGAAAGAAGAAAAAAAAAAATCGATTACCCGGTACTAAATCAAGCCTCTAAAGGTCTATAGATCTAGCTTATAGTCGGATATGTAAAATGACTAATTGAAAATTGCAAGAGAAAAAAAAACGGGATGCTGATACACTCCAGGAAAACAACAGCAGGAGTGGCGGTAAAAAAAGTGTATATATATGTATAAATTATCGATGGATCTCGTGCTCGCGCGAGTAACTAACCGGAAGTAATTAACGCGCAGGTAGGTATGACTAAAATATGCGCGAATTCAAATTAGCAAACGCGTACCAGATAACCATACACACATATATATATGTGCAAGACATGCATATACACACTCACACGTGAAACGTACCATTGTGAAGCTACCAGTTTTCATCCGCAACGTAGTCGTCGTCATTTCACTATTTTACAATAAAATACACCGCGATTACTGATTCTCCCTTTCCTCTTTGACGCCAAATTCAATTTATGTGTCCAGAAGCGGTATCACCAAGATATAATACATCCGACAGGTAGGTACAAACAGCTTGATCTTGAAACGCGGTGCCTCCAACGAACGATCCGTACTCAAGTGCAAATCCACACTGGCAACGCCAACCAAGATGCCCTGCTGCGGCGCACAAATAAGTTGACAGTCGATTCTGCGCACCTCCCGATAAATAATAAAGTTTTTACCGCAGTACAGAGGAGAGCTGTATGATGCACCTCTCGTCCGATCGTCCGTCGCTTTACTAATGAGTAAAACAAGGCTCGCACGCTGCCCTACCATACATACATATAAAATTACACGTCATCATGTGCAAGCCTCTCGTCTTACCCGTGTGTCCTCGTGGCATATCATATTTTTCCGATTCGTGTACACACGCGCGCATCAGTGGTTCCAGCAGGTGTCGGTTGCCTCTACTCCCCCCTCCTCCCTCTTTTTTTTTTTTTACCATCCACATAGCTTCGACTCTCCCATAGCAGAGCTCCCCCCGGGTCGCATTCCTCCCGAGCAGCAGCCCCTTTTCTTTTTCCGCGAGCGCGTCCTGTTTCCTTTTGTTCTCTTCCTCCAGCAACTACTTTTTTTTTCCCCTCTCCTCGCTCGCCCTGGTTGTTGAACTCGGTCTGACCTGGTTGTGTTGCTGCTACGCGCCTCTAACGAGCTCAGTCGAGGAAGACAGGGGTGCCGATGATTGAGGTGTTCCTTTTGTGTATACGCGAGGCTTGGAGCCTAAACCCTTCGCGGGCCGAGGGTATATACGTAAGAGTTGGCGGGAATATATCGGTGTTGCACGCAAACGGGTGGCTGTACTTGCTACATGGGATGTAATGGTAACGCCAGAAGCTCGTCGTATAATTATTTAGGCAGAGCCACGAGACTTTATGCAACGATCGATGTATTATATCAGTGTGTGACAAAGAGCGTTTATTGCATCATATCCATTTTGTTGTTTTGTATACGTATCGGATGCATCTAGTATCGGCTGGTGCATTATTGCTGTTATCTCGTTGCTTCTATGAAGAACATTGCCCGTAAGTAAAATAGTTTTGCCAAACGTTAAAAATCTTCGATACAGAGCGTGATTTCTTCATTTGAACACGTGAAAATTTTACCAAACAAATCAGTGAGAATGATAATAGTCACTGATTGTTTTTTGATTGAAACAGTGATGATTCACCGATTAGTGACTTTTCGAGAATTTCGTTATTTACTCAAATTAAAAGTACGAGTATAGGTGTACACAAAACATAACGTTGTACCTTGAAAAGCCACACCAGCCATCAGCGCGACTTGGAAATCGCTCCCAGTCTTTTCTCTCCAACCAACGCATTCACACGCAGCCGAGAGAGAGAGAGAGAGAGAGCGTTCCTACAATGAGCTCATACCGCCGAGTCCGTCATGCGCGAAGGAGGCGGCGACTAATTCCTACGTAAGTAGGTACTTGTACACACAAAAGAAAGGCACGCGTGTGGTGGTGCGCCTCTGTATAGTATAGGCATACGTGAATGAAAAAAAGGGGGTATATGCATATAATAGTCGCGGCGATTATCGATGCCCCGATCGGCCTTAATTGGAGTGCGGCGGGGGCTCATTTCAATGGAGAAATTTACAGCCAGCCGAAAGATAAGGATCCACGCTCTCTGCGTCGTGTACAGGAGAGTTTGGCTTTATTTGTTATTTTTTAATTTGCCGAGATCGAATATATATATATGTATGTAAAAATCATCCGACTTTGTTGTTGTTCTGCAATCGTGATAGAACCGAATAATAAAAGATCGGCTCAGTGCAACAATAACAACAAGCAATTAACAAAGTCGTGACTTCATATTTTTAATGCGTAGATATACGCATGCAGATCGCGAATCAATTTAATCCGAATACGCTTGATTCGAGATATTTATAATGTTTATCTCTCCTCCGTTGCCAATTAACGTTGCGAAATCAAGGCAAAGTCGTACAGATTTGCAATTATGGCTGCTGCAGAGGAAAAACATTGTTCCTTTTTTTTAACTGCCGCATCGTATGATTCATCGGTCACATGATACAAAAAAACAATAATATCACACGCGCGTCTAGGTCGCGGGGTCTACTATACAATGCAGTGATTGTTTCAAAACGTAAACCACGAGTGCTATGCGCATACGAGTTTCTTCGCTTCCACGCGTTAATTGCACATATAGGCGCACATAGATCCTGAATCCTTTGGCCTTCGTCGCTGTCACATTTATACAAGTACATCCACGGAAAAATCCACAAAGGAAGAGGGACTCTCTGCTGTATGTGCAATATACGCACAGTGTATGTATTCTATTCCACATAATGTATACCTACAAAGCCGTTGGAGCGAAGATAACTGCTTGGGCGTACATGTATACTATAAAATAAGTGTATAAAGTAGTTCGAACAACGGCGGCCCATTGTGTACTCTCTACGAGGGGAAACAATAAAATCGAACCTTCGACGCGCCCATAAACGCGCACTCGGATTTTAATGGGCGCGAGGAATAGTTTGTTTTGTCGAAAAGTTTCACAACTCTTTTTTTTTTCCTGATAACGGCACACAACCCGAGTTTCATTTGGAGGTGAGAGAGATACTCTAGAGTACATAGATTAGATAGTACATGGGATGGCAAAGATAAAGATTCGCCATTGCCTTACCGGAACCGCGAGTGTGATTCTTTTTTTAATTAGCTTTGCTTTTCAAAACCAAAAATGACGGCCCGTCTGTATAACCATCGAATCAGCATACAATAAAACACACCTCCATCTTTCACTTTTGGATGTACATATAATGTAGAAACAGCTACTTAATCTCGAAACGAAATTTTTTTTCTTCACCGTTGTAAAAATATCGATCGGTGTCTCGTACTCCCACAGTAGGCACCGATCCAGTGTTTTTTTCCTCTCTCTCTCTCTCTCTCTTTTTTTTTTTTTTAATCAAAATTCGCAAAACGGAGGGAAATCAACCGGTTCCCCGTCTTCGTCATCCGACCAGTCGTTCCTGCTATACATCTCGCGACGCTGCACCCACACAAAGATAACTAAAGTCTCGCGACCGAGTTAGGCGGGCAGAGACCTCCTTTTCTCAGCGCATCTTGTATATACCTGCACAGCTCAATTTTCCTCCGAGCTTACTCAGCTTCGTTGCTCATTTTTCCCACGGAAGCTCTTTCTTGTACACACTTGCTATTGCTGCCACGGCTATTGTTTTGGCCTCGAGCCATCACGCTCCGATGTGGGAGGCTCTTTTCGGGCTGTATATTATACTTCATCGCGGCGGCGGCGTCTTTTTTCCCGCGGCGTTTGGGAGTTTTCTTGCCAGTTGCAATAGGAGGCACTCTCGCGGTTCCATCGCCTCTGACCTGTAATATCGCGATTCGGGATCACGATACAATTGTTTTTTTTTTTTTTTTGCGACCGCGAGTGGAATAATCTCATTTACAGGAAGATACATCCAATGTATACTTTTGGACTGGATTTGCCATTCGTGCGGCGAATCTAAATTGTCTTATTCACAACCAAATGAGTGAACAGCACGAAGGACACAATACCGTATGAAGCGCCGGTCAGTGCAATCATCACCGCGACCATACAACATATAGGTGGGCTTTCGCGTGCACGCGACACACAAACACATGTATATATAGACGCACGTGCTCCTGCGGATCCTCTTCTTGTCCTTTTTTTCTTACATATACGCGTGTTTCCCGCGACTAACTGTTCCAACGAGCCGACCTCGAAACCGCCACCGGCAGTACTCTTGTGTGACGCAGCCACGTAAGGTCCCACGGTTTCATGTAAAAAAAAAAAAAGGAGAGCAGCGGAGCGCGGGTGACCATCACTAAAACAGCACACGTGTACCGGAGGATCGTCTTCCCTATAGTCGATATCCGTACGAACAAGTTGTACAGGTATCGGGTGTGTGCGTATATAACGGGCTGTGGGAAATTTATTTCGCTGATGTCACGCACCAAACACTTACGGATTGATTTTTATTGCTCGGGATGTATGTTACGTACAGGTACACCTGATAAATAAGTGAATAATAACGTTGAAAATAACGATTGGAAGTTTCAATTTTACAGAGCAGAAAAATTTTGATGACAAGAAACAAGAGAAAAATATAGATTAAAAAAATAATGTGCCAATTGATTATAGCTTCCAATGACTTTGTATCGTCTAAACGCACTTTTCCATTTTAGGAGACAATTTTCGTAGTTAAATCATTGGCTTTCCATGACCAATGTATAAAAAAAACCTCCGTATCCGCGAAACCGAGAACTTGCCATACCCCCCAATTAAATACAGTGCAGTTACTCGGACAAGAAAAAAAAAAAAAAGTATGGCATCAAGAGGCGTCCCCTTATATAGATTTATATCCCGAGATTATTCTAACAGTGAAAAAGAGGAGCCACTCTCTGGCAACTCCGCGAAGAGAAACCGTAAACGGAGACGCGTATGGAAAAATTCCCGAGGAAAACTGTACAGCACTGACGCCATCGAAACCAAATTTGCGCGCATACAACCACTCCGACTGCGATTCACGGACCAAATTACAAACACTTGCGTACTTATATGCAGGCCGAGACCACGCGTAACAGAGAAGTTTCCTCTTGCTCCTAATTAAGCCTCTCTCTTTACCCCTCCCGAGCTACAAGTGCTATACATATAAAACTGGTCGCGTTTCGCGAGAGAAAAAGGGGGAAAAACTCGCTCGCTTCGTCTCCTGCCAAGTGCCAACATACACACCGCAGATCGAGGCAGATCGTCTCCTCCTCTCTCCCCGTGTCCTATTATCTCTCATCCTTTTATTTCTCGAAGGAAAGCATATACTCGCTGGAATGTTTGGCCTAGCTGAAGCGAGTGCTTCCGAGAGGTCGTTAAGTCGATGACGCGCGCCCTTTTAGGTGCTCTTCGTGCAACTCCAAGCGTATATAATAGAAGTAATATTATGTCCGTGTAATCGTTTGCTCGGCGATTAAGGGATGCGCAATTTACTTTTCTTGCTCTTCTTTGTTTTTCCAAAAAAAGTTTTTTCATTTGCTTGCGGTTCATCGGTTGAAGCGAGTGTACAGATCGATCGGACCTACAACTGTATCGTTTACGCGTCCATATGCCGATTGCAATTGCGGGAAAGATCGGAGCGAATTTTCGCACGGTCCCTCGTATATATGCTTTACGACTCTGCCTTTTACGTGAAAACGGACGGTATACAGTTGGAAAGTCCGAGTTTTAATTATCATACGCGCCGCCAACGGCTTGGGGGATCGAACATAAAATCCGAGCTGCAGCTTTCAACGGTTCGATAAAATGACTCGCGGGTACGTGGTGGCGGAGCGGCTGGTACGGTGGTACGTCCAGTTGCTCGATAAAACTGACAGAACCGACCGAGGAAAAATCATGCCTTGGCTCGCCTTTGGCTAATTAGCTAATACTTCCGAGGTAAGTATTGCGTATATATACGTGTATAGTATCGTCTCTTCGCGTATATGGAATATCGACAGGAAAGTTTGCGAGAAATAAACGCCCAATTGAAGTATAAACGCGTTATATGTTGCACATTTATACGTATAGTAAATAAAACAAGAATCCCGCGTTAACGAAACTTTACTGCTTCAAATAATTGTCTCGCGTATCGAGGTTTAATTATCGAACGGGGCACGAGCGGGAACTCGAATCGGAATAAATTACCGGAGCTATATAGAGGTACAAAATAATATTGGAAATACCGTTTTAGCGACGATAAAATTGGGAGGCCGATGCTGTGTGTTTTCGTACACACACACACACACACACACACACACACACACACACACACACACACACACACACACACACACACACACACACACACACACACACACACACACACACACACACACACACACACACACACACACACACACACACACACACACACACACACACACACACACACACACACACACACACACACACACACACACACACACACACACACACACACACACACACACACACACACACACACACACACACACACACACACACACACACACACACACACACACACACACACACACACACATACATNAGAGAGAGAGAGAGAGAATTCACACGCAGCCGAGAGAGAGAGAGAGAGAGAGAGAGAGAGAGAGAATAAAATCGAGTTTGTTAATTTTGTCCCGGAGAAGAAAAAAAAAGTTAAATTTATCCTTTGCATAATAGCGCGGTGTTCGACACGTAATATTTAAAACGAGTTTCGCGTCAAAGGAGTCTTAGTTGGACACTTGATACTATACGGTCTAGCGAATTGCGCAACGACTCCTCGCCGTCGTTACAATCCAAAGATTGAAATTAACGCTTATCTCCTACACGTGCCCATTACGGAGAGGCCAAGCGAATAAACTATCCCTGCTACAATAATGCATCGACGTAACCCGCACACGCGGTAGACGGCGGTCCTTTTACGCAACTCTTTCTTTCTCTTTCTTTTTACGTATAGGCATTACTGCCAAGAATTTTCCGCTCCATCGGAGGTCTTTTAAAAAAGCAATTGCGCAAGCCTTGGTACATAAGTTTTCAACTCGCGGGTACACCTCCTAATTTTACGGATCGCGAAATCTTCTCGGTCGTGCACTGTGAGACCTCGACAAGTGTATACCTATACATATATACGGACAAACAAGTCCAGCAGACGGTCGTGCGCAGCCTTATCTAATTCGAGTACACGAATTCGCTAGCAAGTGCTAAATAATCGGGTCGCAGGCATAATGTATTAACCATCGGGGATCTAGTTGTGGTGTATTGGGCAATTTCTCTTTGTTTGACTACTTTCTTTCTGTTTATCTTTTATTATAATATTGTAAAATAGACCAGATCGGAGTACCGATTAATTGCTTCTTCGCGGAGTGCACGTGTGTATTGCAGTTTGCGGTTATCTGATATCGTATTTGCAGGAGGGAGTAATGAGTTTTTCGAAGTAAAATAACACTGACATGATAATCATACGTTTGGGCATTTTCTAATATTATGGCTGCTATAAATTCCACTCTCTTGGATTTTTTGATGTACCACTGGTCCAGAGTAAACTCGACACGAGCATTTTTCATTATTGTACATATATTTGCGTTGTAGCGTCTGGGTTGAAATATTGGACGCGCGGCGATATAATAAATGCCGGCTCTAACCAATAGAGTAATATCGTTATCTAAAAATAGCGGAATCTGCGAAGCGAGAACAGTGTGTGTGGTGTCAACATCGCTGAAAAAGCCCACGACTACAGCATAAAATCGTCATCAGTCGTGGAACCGGTTATCGTTGCAGACAGCTTTATTTTGAATTGGCGCTGTTAAAACAAAAAATCTTTTCGATAGTGAGCTTTTCAATGACCGATGAGGATAAATTATTCAAGAGCTTATACTAAAAATGCACAGACTCGGGCCCCGATACTTTTCCGATTTTTTTTTTTTTTTTTTTTAACTTATACCGGTTACACCATATTAAGTAACAAAAACTTTCTTCAGCAAAAACAACGCATTACAATTAACAAGAAAAAAAAAGTCTAAGCAATTGAAATACTTGATTCCAAATATTGTACAATAAAATTTCTAAAACGTATTGCTGTTTTTGACGGAAACAAAAAATTGTTCGTAATATTGTACTCATTGTGAACAACAATAATTAAAAATGATTTCAACAAAAGGAATGTACTGCGTAAAAAAAATAAAACAATTGGGCCCAGGTCCGATAAAGTACAAAATAAAATAAAAGCTCAAAACTCATAGCAGTTGATCCTTTATAATAATGTTACCCTACAGTAAATATCTCACACAAAACAGTTGGTCCACCGTAAGTCATTTTATAACCCTTAGTTGCAATAAAAAAACGAAAAAAAAAGGAAAAAATCAACGTCGCTGGAAACACTGCAATCGGTAGTTCAAGGAATAAATCCTGCCTACCGCGCATCGATGCACCGCTAAAACCCCACCTCACCTTCTCTATACTACACCTTTTTTTTCTCCCCACGCGGATGACTAACGGACGACGATCCATCCACCCATTCGCGTAGATCGAAACTCCATAGTCCATCAGCTACATATGATCTCTTTCTCGGGCAATTTATCACCGTGACTCGTATCCTAAATGAGAATATTCTCCCAAAGCACTGGTGAAATTTGCCGAGCTCGTTAGTAGAAAGTCCCGGGCGTCCTCAGCACGGATGCATTATCGTGTATTGCACCTGATACTCTCTCTCTCTCTCTGGGTGTGTGCGCGTGTCAGGAACACACCCTTCCGCGGGACACGGAAAATTTATCGCTGCGATGAGGAAAAAGGAAGCAAAAGAGAAGCCCAACGCTGCATGCGAGCGAAAGAGCTGGCGGATTTTCCGTAATTGCGAAAAATGCCCAATCCTGAGATTTGGTTGGCTACACATATACTTAAGTTATTCTCGGAGTATATAATATATACATTGGTAACTGAGCACTGGTAACGTGGTCCTTGCGATCCTAATCGGTACAGTAATGTTTATTCAGTAAGTTTTCACGGCACGATTATTATCATAACGAGGACTTCCTTTCTGATTCGACTTTATCCGCGCTGAGCATCTAATGTTTGTAAAAAAATAAGTTAAAACCTGAGTTGTATCCAATTAACGTTTTTCTTTTCTTTCTGGTATACGACAGGCATCAACAAATCGTCGCTCGTAACGGATGACTCGTCATATTTCACGAACTCGGGGGACATTATTTTGACGGAGCAACTTTGCATCTCATTGAAATTTACAAAGAGTATATATATACGAGCCTCCCCGGGAACTTTCTTATCTCATCAGTTGCGTCTTTGCGGCCGGAGGCAGTCTGGAAGATTTATAGTCCAGCCTGTGAGGGAGAAAAAAAAAAAAAAAAACAAAACCAGGCAGCGGAGATCACGACAACGAAGCCGCGACAGGTGTATCCCGGGAACTCGAGCAGACATCTCTGGAGATCGGCTGGAAAGAGGCGCGTGTAACAAAAAGCCGCGGATTGAATGCGTTTGAAATACCTGAAACAGGGAATAGAAGGAAAGGCTGCAGCACCTTCCTCCTTTTCCGGGAAAATCAACGTTTTTTCGCGACCTCCCTGCCCCCCCCCCCCTTTGTCCCTCTTCTTCTTTGCGGCATTTCGTGTACTGCATATTAATCCAAATGTGTTCAAGTATTACATTATAAAACGCATTACAATAGTGATTACCAATAAACGTTTCAAGAAAACCTAAATCGATGCCTTGGAAACTCTGTAACGTCGGTTCTATTGAACTAAACAATTTCTTTTTTTTTTTTAATCTTCAACAACTGACGTGTAAGAAGGTCGTAGCAGGTGCACCATAAAAAAAGCAATTTCAATTACGTGTATACTTCTGTTACTCCGACACATCTGGAATTTACAGGGTATGAGTCGCTCGGAGACGTCTCCTCTGGAAAATCCGTGTCGTCCGTTACGTGACACACGGCAGATGTTACCCGCGCGCTCGTATAGTTAGCAGCTAGCTCCGGAGCCGTTAATTACCTCCAAATGGTTATCGCGACGCTGGTGGCTCACCATGTGATTTGCCTACCTTCGTTTTAAAACGCGAGATTGGGAAACATAAAAACACCGACGATACAGGCACTGTCGTTTGTTTTAATTATAACCTCTCCCCCCCCCTCTCCCCATATAACTGCCTTCAACCGAGGACGAAACAGCACGGACCATATACCTTTCTTACTGCTTCACCGCCCCCCCCCCCCCTACGCTATTATCATCATCATCGAACGGGTATAATTTTTCCTCGTCCCGATCACGGAATCTCGAGCCTCTATATAACGCTGTATGTATAACTTCTTGGAAAAGTGCGTGCCTCCACATGGCAGGTCGATCACGAGATTCCTCGCAGATCCATCCATAGTCCCATGTTATATTATACCCTTTCTCCGTAGCCATTTTTTCCTCTGCAAATTTTCTGATTGATGGTATGGATCGAAAATCGCTATCGTGGCGTGAAATCACCAAAGAACGCACGTACAAATACAGCATGTATGTATATATTAGGGTTCGGCTGGTGATTAAGGTGGAAAAGCGATTCGCGAACACACGGCGCTCGGGCTTGGTTTGTTTCATCAATAATGTTGCGTAACATACCGACTCCGTATATATATACACGCGCGACCTGCATCCAAGCATAATATATGTACTTTTACCCCCTCCCCTGTCGTGGTACATTGTGAATACACAAGCCGTGCCTCTTGTAATACATTGCGAGAGGGTGCATTTTTCGGTGACTATATGAATGATGGGAACTTTAGTTTCTCATGGCTGCAAATTAAACGTGGGCGTACGGGATTTTTCTTATGGTATTTTTGCGGTTGTATCCAACAAAGGGGTGAGCGATAAAAGTGCACATGCACACGAAGCGTTGAGGAGGGGTGAGAAAAAAAAAAAACTCTGTTTCCCTCCTGCACGTATACCTCGTATATAGGCTTGTATAGCAAAGATCGACCTCGCGCTGACCTATAAACGCAAATAAGGGGGTCGGGGGAGGAGTCGTTGATGAAAAAGCTTCCACCCCCCCCCTTTCCGCTCGTGGCATTATACAGCCATTAAAGCACGGCCGTCGATAAAAGTCGACCGTCCGTGTAATCGCGTGCGCGGCAAGAGTGGGCCGAATAATTCGCGATGGCAGCCGAGCTCTTCTTTTTGCCCTTCGAACAATCGCCGGGTTACCAATCGACTCTTACAAACGGGTGAAGCTCGAGGGTATATGGGCGCACGTGAGTTTGTTCGTCGTACCTTCGTGGCTTTGCTTCGGTGGCGATTGGATCTTCTCCCCGAGAGGGTGCTTTTTTGCAATGAGAAACTTGATTCGCTCCTTCGTGAAATGTCTATTAATGCTGCCAGGTGGTGGTTTGCAAGGGATTTTACGAAGCTCATCTCGAAAGTTCAATCAGAATCATATACGTAAAAAGCGAAACACCAATTGAAGATAACGATGTCAATGACACAGTGAAAAAATATAACTCTGTACAATATGCTCGATGCTAGACTCTCACTTTTTTTTGGTTGATCGTTTACTTTAATGAAAAGTCTTGCTTAAAATTATTAAAAATCAAGTACATCCTTACACATATAAATCGCGTCAATCGACCCCAAGATGTTCTTGCTTGCCAACAATGATTCATTATAAAATTGGTAGACATGAACAAAAAAAATGTCACGCAATTATTATTCAACGTTGTATCTGTCTCGCTCTCAAAGTCAGTATCGCCGATTTCTGAGATTTTTCGGCTAAACATTTTACACACCTATAAGCTACGGAGATTCATCATTACGTTTTGCTCGACAGTCCTTGTGAAAGCACGCAAGTATACGTGTTTTACTAACCATCCCCATCATTTTCCGTTCATTACCACCCATAAGTACGCGAGCACTTGAGATTTTACGTTGACGATTTCAGTCAGGCAGCGAACCTTTAGGGATACCTATCGTGACAGAAATTGCATCGCCGTTACCTCTTGATATTATTAAGAATTCAAAGTCGTGTGCGTATAAAATGCGTAAGCGCGAGAGCGACGTCGTTATGCACTTCACTCGGACTTCCGGGTGACTGTGTATATTCATACACGCGCGGAGGTAGACACAAAATATATATACCTGAGGCTGTACAGCCGGCTGACACGTAATTTCGAAAGTCGTTCGCGCGCCATCGCTACTGTATATATACAAGCTCGTGACTACATTTGCCGCGAGTGTGTATTATATATATGTTATGTTTGATGGTATACGGTATGAGTCACGCCATTCCGGATTTTCTCGAGAGCCATGCTTGGTTCGATGCTTTTTTTTCTCTCCTTCTTTCAAATGCGCAATGTATGCCGGGCAGTCTCGTGTTGTTGTTGGTGCGAGGTTACCGAGAGGTCGTGATTTTTACTTTCCATCGGGACGTACAGGCGATGAGGTTACTGAAGCTCTCGATACCCATGCTGTTTGCCTCTTTTCGAGAGATTTCTAGGAGAAAGCTTGTTTTTTTTTTTTTTTTTTTGTACACACCGTTTGGTACTTAAAGTGGGTACTTTAGTTTTTGAAGCTATCGATGCTAATGAGCGCGCTTCACTGATGTATGGCTTGTAGAAAAATAAAATTACTCCACGTACACGTGCGACTCTTTCGACAGTAGCGGTAAAAAAAAACAGCTTAATTTCCAAACCTCCAGCATCAGCTTGTTCGCGCAAACGAGGTCGTAGCGGCGGCAGCGCGCGTTTCGCAAAAGTTGAACGTCATAAAATATACTATACGGTCTCGGCTGAAGTTGTGCAAAAACTGAAGCTTTTTGACAATTTCCTTTTTTGCTTTATACAAAATTCTCTCCGAGTCAACACATGGACACCGATGCCCATCATTTATTCAGTCACCTTCTGAAACGTTTTTCAGCTTGGACTATCTACTGAACTTCTTCTCCTCGAGAAACAAAAGTTTATAGGAGGTAAGTAAAAAAAAAAAAAAAAAAAAAAAAACTGCGAGCGCGCGCTAGTTGCGTCATCAACCTTCGATTTTTATATTACAACGACTCGAAAGTTTAGCTGATGCGCCTCTTTTCGCGAGACTCGCGATCTCAAGTAAACCAGTGCGATCGAGATTCGCACGGGACAGCAAAAGAGAGACACTCTGCGTGGGCGGTTGGTTTAGAGATTGTATATGCCCACTCGGCTACATTCACGGAACAACAATATAGGTGTGCCGATGAAGATCGGAATGCATAAGGTACACGCGTCCGAGAGACGAGCACGTATAGCTCGAAAATTCAAACTTGGCACGTGTATAAATTGGCCGCGAGAAAGCGAGAGTATGATATACACCACGGGGTTTATTTCGCGTTCGGGCTCGAGAGAGCGCCAAAAAGGAGGATACGTATACACAAGTGTTACACATAGAAAGCGTTGCTGTTATACGTGACACTTATGATTCAGATCTTTAGATATATTTTTTTTCTTTTCTATACCTCACTGTAAGGATTTACCGTTATAGGCGGGCTCGCGAAATCGCGGGTTTTATTGCCTCTAATGATGGCATAGATCAAGCCGAGGCGTTGCTCTTGTGAAATTTCCGTACAATGGATTTACACCGCGTGATTTTTTTCTTCTTCTCCTCTTTTTTTGTTTCTCCCTCCTCCTTCTAAGCGACGCCTGTGGTACATATTATATTATGGACTTTGGGTGTGCTGTTGTTGTACAGGCTACAAGAACTTGTACTAATTTTTGAAGCGATGTTGAGGCTCGTCAAGTGTGTGTATGTATATGTAGGCGTACATGTACATAACTGTGGTTCGGACACGCGAAATTCGTTTTGCTCCGAGAAAATGGGTAGGTATACTTTTGTGCCAACGTAATGCTGCGTATCCTTTGAAATGCGATCTGCTTTGTGTTCTATTCAAAAACCAATTGAAAAAAAAAAAAGACCATCTATTTGGGTACGTGTAAAACCTACAATTTTTATAATATCCAAAAAAAGATTTGTACTTACGAAAAAATGTCTATTGTAGTTGAAGGAAAAATTTGCATTGATAAAATCAGTCAACTCTATACATAACGACATACAAACGTCACTCGGGCAATTTCCGCGATAATTAAATTAGATAGGATTAAAAATTACGCGTTTGCTCACGCGACGACTATTACCGACCATTACAGATGATTAAAAGTGGATATACAGCACATCGAGCGAGCAAAATTAATTACATTGATGACGCGGTGCTTTAAAAATAGTAACTCCAGCCATGGATGCACCGAAAGTTAAAAAAAAAAAAAAACCAATGGAGTACCTCTCTACTCGAGCGCACGTGCCACGTGGCCCACATTCGGTACTCGACGCGGAAATTGTAGTCTGGCTCATGTTTACACGACACAGTGATATAAATGCACACTCTCTCGCGGCCGCGACAACGATTAATCGCAGAGACATCGGTGCAGAGCTTCTCACGAAAATCTCGCAGACACGGCATCAAAAGGAGTCTACGTGCACGAAAAGTAAGTCCAACGTGGCGAAAGAAAGGAAAGGGGGGGGGGGGGAGGGGAGGTCTACAACACAACAACAACGAGCGCAGAGTGGCTCCGCAGACTTTCGCCTCTTTATGCATCACCTTTATAAAGACGGGTTGGCAACATAGCAGCATCGGCATCGGGAGTGCAAGAGATAGGTGTATTCGCTCGTTCACAGTTATAATATCTCTTCTCCTAGGGGAGAATAGGTTTGGGGTCAATGGTCTCGAGGATGCGGCTTACGCGATGCGCGATGAGAAAAGGAGAGCCTATATTATAATATACGGGTGTATGGCGTTTTCGAGTTCAGCTATTGTACATCCTCCTGTATAATATGTATACAGATTATGGGCATAAAAAGGAGCTAGCCATTGCTGCATGCACTTACATAGATACCTGTGCCCGACAGATTTTCATCCGCGAAATGAAAGAGCCATTGTATCTCGTGCTGTTGCACACATTCCGCGATCGGTGTACCTCTATATAGGTACTTACGTATTGAAGGTCTTATAGGTGCAAGTCGAATGCGTGCCTATGTACACTAAAGGTACGTGTCAAATATATATATTTGCGAGGACAGCTGGTGGAGATTGTCTCAGGTGTAGACTTTTTTGTTTTGTTTGCTGGTATACATGGAATTAATTCAGTCTTGTTCGGATCATAGGGGTTTATTTGAGAACTTGTCGGTGTTACATCAGAATAAATAATCCGACGTATATAACGGCGAAACGAAACGCGTTGTTTTTTTTTCGTGCTTATTAAAATCGAATGCCAATCCACTAGAGTAATTTGATCAATTGTTCGATCTTCACCCCCTCATCACGCAGGAGGTGTAAACGCGAAGCTACATATATAATTGTTATTTACGCAAGGCTGCGAAACTTTTTTTTGTACATATTATAAATCCAAATAGATTGGCTCTCTCGAAACAAAGAAGAAGACGAGGAAAAGGAAAATTTAATGTTGCTACATCGAGAGTCCCAATAAATACATAATTATACATCCCCGTCTATACAGTGGGCGATAGATAAATCGCGTGGCGCAGCTCGCAGCGACAAAAAAAGAGGAGCTTTTGAAATTAAACCCCCTTCCTTATATCGGATAAGCCGACACAAATATAAATATGTACGTTGTAAATAGGGATGGGCGAGCGCGCTCTTGTACAGAAAAATCACCTCCATCGCTCGGCTCATTGTGCTCTTCCAGAGCTATGGATGATATTATATGAATCTCGATCGGCCCTCAATGTGTATATAATACGTGTATATGTATAGTTGCCATCGTATTTATATTCGCGGGCCTCGATACATCTGCGAGTAGGGTATACCGTGTACATGTCGGATCTTGATGCTTCCCTCGTTTTTCTCTTCTCCGGCTCTTAATCCCCAGCGCCGGCTAATCAACGAGGGGCCCGCGATAAGATAATGTGGAGAGAGGCGGGCGAGGTAAAGTCGTGAATTTTGATCGAGCGGATATCCATAATATACTTGAGGTTATTTTTCGTTTGTGCTCCTCATTCAAGCTCACGATGTGGATAAATACGCTACAACTTGGGTTATTATTATTATTATTTTTACAGGCCGCATTGTCTGCCGTGCCCTCTTTTATTCATACGTGAGATATATATACATGGGTGCAGGTACGTGCAGATGTCTTTTTTTTTTTTTTTTTCACATCAGGTGAGCAAAGCGTCCTCCTTGTTGGTTCAGCCTCGCGGGCGCATAATAAAACGCCGGGTTCAATGATAATTATAATCGACGACTCGCGAGGAATGCGAATACATGTGTGTACGCACCTATTCATTTTTATATATACATCTTTAAAATTACACGGTCGCGCGACGTATCGGACTTTTTTAATCTATAAAAATTTGGATTGGGGGGAGGACAAAAAAAAAAAAAAAAAAAAATAGAATTTCACGACGCGTACGTGTAAAAAATAAAACTCCGCGGCGATTAAACGCTAAAAAAGAGCGATGATGCGTCATACGCGCAGTTGTAAAGAAGTCTTCGACACACTGTATAAGTATTGTACGCGCTCAAGAATCGCAAATGAGAACGTGCGTATAAATATATAATGTATACACACGCGCGCCGCAGAGAGGCGTGTATAATATACGCCTTAGGAAGGCCCTCGCACCACCACATCATGCCGTTTTCCTCCTCGCACTGCTGGACTACAAACTTATATGTATATATGTATAATATACAGACAAACGCGCGAAACGGCCTTGCCACCAATACTCGGCTCTCGCGAGTCTACGACCTCAGCCGCTGCACCGGTTTCATGCGCTCCGTGTGTGCTTAGGGTGCAGCGCAACTACATATCGGTATATGTATGTATGTACCTATCGAGCGAGACGCGCGGTCGCCGCGAGAGATGACCGGCTCGATTAATCACCGCACCGGCTTTTCTTTTCTTTGCGTTATACAAGTGTTGCGCGGCTGATTGCTGCGTCTCTATGTGCCAGGGGCTTTGGGACATATTGAAAATGTATTGTCTAAGCGTACCTGTGTAAGTACTTCCGACGAGCTCGGACGGTCATGCGAGGTGATCATTTTTGTGATTTTACTTTCGTTTCACACGTGTTTTACGGTATAATTATAATTATTATAGTTGCTTTTGAGCGATGGAGCGCCGAAATAAATCGCAGTAGGAGAGAAACCTAATGCTCGGGCATTTGTATATAGGTACACTTCGGAGAAGCTCGAGGCCCTTACTACGGCATTTTAAGAAATAAGTCATCTCAACACACCAAGTGCCTCTTTCAACGTGACGATTGATGACGATGGCAGGATTCATTTGATCGGATGTGTGTATATATATAGAGAGTAAATCGAGAAACCACACAGCTCGAGCCACCGAGAGGTGCCACGTGTTGAATTACACCGGCTACATGTACCTACTTTCGTCGTGTGTGCACCCGATGCTATACTTAAGTACACGCCGTATCGTTTCTCTTGTCTCGGATCGGTTTTCGCTGTTTCTCGATATGCGTGTACCTGCTTAGAATAATACATGTATACATACCCACGGATTTCTGGTGAAAATCTGAAACTAATTCGGCACCCGCGGCACCGGTGTATTTATGTGTACCGTATTCCACTTTCACCCTGCAAGAGCCGATATCATGCATCTTTCATATAAATTCGCGAAAATTCTCCGGATCCTTTATTCGACACGTGCTTGCGTCAAACTTTCTTCGTTTCATATGTTACAATGAAATCCCAAAGTCACGAGGAGCGAGTTACACTCCAGTTAAGCTCTCGCCATCACATCGGTGATCGTCCTTAATTGACAGGTGGTGACTCCACCAACACCGCCGCAACGTCAAGTCGAAAAAGAGTAAAACGCTGGATTTGTAAGTATATATCCATCCATCTCGATGAGACTCAAAAGTTTTCGAATAGCAGTAAATCCCCGCGTATACACAGCCATAACTCAAGCCGACTGGCATTTCCATTTGACCCAGTTGAACGAATCCGCGAGTGTAGTACATGCAAACACGTAACGATGCACGTCTATATATTATATTATAAACATACACCACGCGAGATCGATTTATTTTTCATCTTCGATATTAGGTACATATATGAATACTCGTACAAACGCGCACGTGTCGGGTGCGTAAAACCGAGCGTAAAACTTACGCTGAGACGGACCATCATAGTATTGATGAAGCGACCTTAATTCCGTACGTGGGTATATGCTTGGGACACTATAGTCACGCCCGCGTTTGCAAAAACAATTTCGTCACGCGTCTCCCACCTACGTTAAAACGATCTAATTGTTGGAATTTAAATATATTCGCTCCACATTTTCCCGAGTCTAGGTCAAGCTCGTGCGGGCACCCACCCGCTGAAACTTATGCGCAACTCAATGACGGCCCCCACGCGACGCGAAATACATAGGTATAGAAAAAAAAAAAAAAATTTTTTTTAAATCATTATGCAATCAAGAAATTACTTTGAACCCACGTTGTATGGATGTACATGTGCAAACGTTTTGTGCACTAAAAGAAAAGCCACTATGTGTGTCTGAGTATGTAAACAGCATACAGTGTCGCCGTTACATGCTTGGTTCGTATACATATTGATATTCGTGACAGGAAGTAATACGAACATTCTTTTGGCGAAGGAAAAACGGGAGGAGATTCGTTGGTGTCGCGTGTATCGGAGCGATTAATCCACTATTCTGTGTTTTGCATTACCTTTTTTTGTTTTTTTGTTTTTTTTTCAGCGTCGCGTTCGCGAAAGTTTAACCATTTAAAGTTTGTATCGAGAGAGAGTTTTGTTGTTTTTTCAACAAAAAGAAGGTCAAACATAGATGTAGGTACAAGTGATTTGGGAGTAAAACCCCCTGAGCGTGCTAATACCGCACACGTACACTTTGGTGCAAGCGGGAATACAGATTAATAGCTTTTCCGGGATCGGACCAACATATTACATATATATTCATATACGGAGGTCCAGAAAACGAGAGACCGTACAGATGCACCGTGTACTGTAAGGCCCGTCTCTCGGCGCGCGTGAGCCCTTATTTAATCAGCCGTAATCGTGCATCAAAACCAACCCCCAAGCTCTTCTCACATATAATACACCTTCAGCGGTAAATTATGACGCACGTCAAATTTTGCAAAAAATATTCTCGCGCTTTATTGTACACACAACCTCGGGGGGGGGGGGGGGGGCCTCCACCTCCTGTAAAGATCGGCAAATTTATTTCTATGTCTCAATCGGCCTCGTGTGCGCGTGTGTGTGTATACGGGTAATAATGGACAATGGTATGGTAATTTCCGACGTTGTATTTTTCGCGCGGCTTAAGTACTCTCTCACGCCGTGAGCGCCGTGTGTACTTTATTACGACGAATGCAAAGATTGCAAAGTGGAAAAAATCGACGGGTAAGTATACGTATACGAGGTGCAGGTTCAGTATTGAGCTGCGCGATGAAAGTGTATGGGTATATGTATACATTACCATGGTAGTTCTTAAGGTTTGATTTCACTCTTGTTGTTTATGCATTACCACGTGCTGTGGCAAATCAGGGAGTTTTCTCGCGCTGGACTTGAAAAATACGTGTACGAGAGACGATTGCCAGTGACGGCGTGTTTTAGATGAAAAGTGTAAGTAACGCGCTGACCTACATCCACCACCTATGCATGATCGTCGTGGCTCGGTGCTTCGGGTCGAGAGCGGATTTGACAGGTGAGAAATTGTGATTCCTGTACCTATAATAAGCTACGTGCTGATTTTTTTTTTCTCGCTTAAAATTGTCTTTCGCGTTTCTCGAATTTTTTTGTTTAATCCAAAGATTTATTTAAGCACGGCTCGATTCATGTGCTGTATTGTCAAGCCTTGTTCTTTCAAGGCACGTACAATAGAGACGTTATTCTGACTGAGATTTAAAGTCAATGTGGTAATTTTTTTTTTTTTTTTTTTTTTTTTTTGTCTACACATGCAAGTGCTAATGGGCGAGGACAAAAACACTTTATTCACGTTAGCTGTGATTTTAAAAACACATATTTTGGCAGTTCACAATGTAATATCGAGCCTCTTGGAAAGTAATACTGGGCTTAGAAGAAAAGATAAAATCGATAAATTCAATGCAACACGAAATTATGATGGTACTATGATTTTGTTTCAGACAAAAAAAAGCTCAAGTATACTAGATCGTTGCTGTTGAATGTGTTTACTTTGTGATTTTGTCATACGTAAAAAAAAAAAAAAAAAAAAAAAAAAAAGGCGCCTGATACCGATCGCACGCCAAGTGTTCCGCAAAGCACACAATAATCGCGTCATTAAAGACGATCGGTGAAAGTTTAAGACTTTATTCATAATTATCCGCGCGCGCGCGCGCGCCTACCTGCCGGCCTTTGTTTTACAAAATCCAGGTCAAGCACCTATATAGGTGTAGCACATCGCAGGGGAAAAAATAAAAAATAAAATCAGGCCTATCCTGGTTGTTGTTAAGTCTAATCGAGCACACCATGATTGGCGTCCAAATAACGATACATCAGGGCTTTGATAATGTAACTATGGTTATAATTTTAATAAGGTAAAGAAACGAGTCACCAGGTTTCGCCATTTCCACAACAAACTAATAATAATCAAGTAGCGGGCAACGAAAATTTTCACTGCATTTCACTTCTGTCTTACTTCGACTGTATTTATATTTTTTGCTCCAACAGCGCGCCAATAAAATTCAAAATCCAGGCGCAATAAAAACTTTTACTTTCCCAACTTGCCGCGTGCGTCCACTGTATATTATACTCGTACAGACGACTTGTTTCTCCCTGAGAGATAGCAACTTTTTTTTTTTTTAGGAACGCGGTGGCGCGGCTCGTTTGTATACGCGAAATTTATACAAAAGAAGTGCTCCAAAACTCACCTTGACTTCGTGATAGCGCTCCTCGAGGTAGTAAGCGAGGCCCCGCGCCTCCTCGTATCTCGCCGCCAGCGCCATGTACTTGTCGTAGTGCCTCTTGAACAAAACGAACCTGCAACCGGAACATTTAAACGTATGGAGCGACCATAAGAATTTTTTCATTCCTCCCAAAAAATATGTATACATTTTAGAAAGCGAAAGTTGTACAAATGAGTGGGTAAAAATTGTCAAGTCCCCCTCTGGGGCATGTAATTCATGGTAATGCTCGCGTTGTGTTTTTGATGTAGTTCGTATATCAGTGTGTATGGAGAGGAAACTGGTTTGCGGCCGCGTTAATTTTACAACTTCGCATATACATTTATTTACGCACGCGAGTCTGGGCGCACCACACGCACTTTATACGGATAGGTACGCGCGTGCGGTTTGCGAGTTGAAAAGTTAAATAGAATTTACGCGTCGTAGGAGGCTCTCTAAGGAGCCGTGTGTTTTAATTCATAAATGATACAAGTCGTAAAGAGGTGCCCGATCGCAGAAAAATAATTTACAGTAGGTGTTGCTCTTTTTGAAATTACAATTGACTCTCGGAACCGCGTTTAGAAATTATTTTTATGCTTGAGTGTAAAGTCCGTGATTGATGAGCAACAGGTCTCGTATATCCGTCCAGGCACTTACGCAAATAAAACGCGAGTGCCTCGCGGCGTGTATAAAAAGGGGTAAGAAAAGAAGAAGCGGGAGGCTCTTTGCTAAAGAATTTCTGAGAAAATGTCAAAGGCAAACAACCAAGGCTCTTCCCCTTCACCTCCAACGGAAAAATATATAAGTACGCGCGCACACGCGGCGTTGAAGATCAAAAAGTAAGAGTTTGAGGAAGTAGAATGCAAAAAAAGATGAAGCGGCTGAAAAATCGCTATCATAAAATCTCCCTCTCGAGCGCGAGAGATTCCCACGAGAGCGCGCATTAGCCGACGACGTGTCGCAACGAAGCGCAACGCGCGAGCTTCGAATTCATACCGATTTTTCTCTCCCCCCCGGACGTTCATTTCGTTATTTACGGGCTCCTTGAGTTGTTGCTTTGTGTATGCACGTACCTACGTGAAGTGGAGGTCGTTGTTCAATAGCCCCGAGGAGAGAGATGGGTTTGCCGATATAAAGATGCGCGGAATATATTCATACCAATAAGGACGTCCTCGTAGATTTTCAATTAATGCTAATGGGAGATCGGTATTAACAAGACCGGCGTATCGGTCGGGGCTAAGATACCAATTTGGTTTTTTGATCGAGTGACGTTGTCGGCGACACGCTGGCTGTTTAAGATAAGAAGAGATAATTTTTAATTCGTATTTAATAAACTTCGTTTGTGAAATCGTTTTAATAGAGTAAGTATATGATCTAACTGCGTTCGACAGGTATAAATGTATTTTTTTTAAAGATAATCATCGCGTGCGCCTGAGACAATGTATTCATAAATTGCACGGAAAATAAAAATCCAACCGGCCGTTTTTGCATACATGATTATAATGGGCAATAAAATCAAACTTCAAATCGATCAAACGGATTTTAGGTACAAAAACTGGAAATTGCGCAACGTGACAGGGGGCGTGGAGAGAAAACTGTATGCAAAATTTCTATTACGTAAAAGTGCGACAACTCCCCGGTTATTCAATTCCAAAAGATTCCCCACCACAATAGCCTCGTAATCGCTGTAAAATATTCTTTGGTATCAGCAAACGTGGATTAGTTGAATGTTCCTTATCAAACTCGCTTCTTGAAGTTTCCTCAAGACGCCGAGGTAAATCTCACCTGTACAAGTCGTTTTCAGTGACGATGTCCCTGATCGAGTCCTCCGGGTCGACGCGATCGGCATTGGGTCCAGGAGACCCGGGCGCCCTGGGCGTGAGCAGTCCAGGTCTGGTCCTTCCGGCAGCCGCGCTGCTCGCGCTCAGCGCACTCGCCGCGACAAGGTCGTCCTCGGAGGCCGCGGCTGCAATGAGGGTCGGTGGGGAGGGGCTACGGGCCGACGAGCCCGATCCTGGGCCCAGGAGGTCCTCGCTGCGCGAGTGGCGCATCTCGTTGTTGCGGAACAGCTGGGCCGCAGCTGCAACGCTCGGCGTTCGGAACACCACCTCGGCAGGTGTTGTCGGCGGCTTCGGTACGCCGCTGAACGTCGCCGACGACAGACCTATCAGCAGCTCCGTCATTTTTTCGGAGCTGTAAAGATTCACCTTCTACGGAGCTGTTGTTGTTTTTTTAAATGCACTGTGATTGATAATCCACACTCGCGATTTTCAACACGGCACAAACCGAATGACAGAGTCAAACTGAATCAGTGATAAAAAAAAAATTATAATAGTCAATCCTGCAACGTTGTTCGCTATGTTTTGCTGGATGTCGATATGATTTTTACTCTACGTGGACTGTAACGACGTTCTTCTTCGAGTGGCAGTCTGGACTGGAGCATCTTCGCTTCGGTGCGCTTTTACCCGTATGACACCTCACAGGGAGATGGTCATGGCTCCAGATGTGGGCCTATACAATTGTGCTATTATTCACGAACCGATGAAGCAAACGACGCTCTATATATTATAGCGCTAATATGGCCTACTTAAATAATCCTTGGTGAAGGCACTCGTCTCTCTCTCTCTCTGTTTTCGTATATCCTCAGCGCATCCCTTTTCTTCACCCCCACTACCTACTCAGTCTCGTACTTCTTCCCGCGCGTTCTTACTTTTATCGTACAAGTAGGTACTTATACTGCGTTGATTTTTTTCCCCTTTCACTAATGCCGTGAAGTTATTCAGTCTGCTATACCTATACAGCAAGCGTTCTCTCTATGTAGGTAGATTGTTTACGTAGATATACACGTATACTATAGTCACGCGTAAGAAAGATATGCAGTGTTAACTATGCACTTGCGGTCACTTGTTTCCCGTTAATGGGTTTGTATGTTATCAAACAACACATGCGCTGAAAGTCGACGCACCCATTTTGCCCTGTATACAAACAAATCTACTTGGTCGATTTTCACCTACTCACTCACACGAGAACACTGAATTAATCGCGAGACAACAGAGACACTATAATATACTTAAGTTAGTAAGGACCCTCGAGAATAGACCATTTTTTGTACTCGTTTGACGTAGGGCGAATGCAAGGGCAAATGCGACCGTTAATAACAAGTAGTAAGATGTCGTTCAGCGGAGAAGAGGCTTTCGGTCGATAACAGTATAAGCTCCCGGGCGCAGACTCCTGTTACTCTCTTTTCCGTCAGGACGACGAGCTGGACGAGATATATATCTCTATCTCCGTTGTGCAAGCAGTGCAAGTAGTATCTGCCTTACAACGGCTACATTATACACTCTGCCAGTGTGCCACCTTATCCCTGCGCCTGCTGTTGCTGCTCGGTCGCGCGTGTCTTTGGAGGAAACTGTATATAAATAAATGTATCACGCTCTCACTGCCTACACTCACAATTTACACTTTTAACGTATACACTTATCAATATTAAATGCTACCGCAATAGAAAAAATAGCACCGCCGACAGATTGCGTGTCGTGATATATTATTTTAATTTAACGTATACACTCTGGCAGGTAGTAGAAGGAAAGAATGGAAAGCGTATACTTATGTACACAACTACTCGCAATCCCACTGAACAGACGCCTCGGCGGGTATCTGACAACTAACACTACACCGTTGCCGTTGCCGCCGCCTCCTTCGCCGCTATTATACTCACCCCTCCCCCCGCCGACGCATGGTACACATTTTGAAGTTGGTGGCGCTACCGTACACACAACGAACCGTCAATTTTAAGTTTAAAATCTGGTTTAGACCAATCAGGAGACGGCTTCAGCTCTTTACTGTGGTTGTAAAACTTTTAAATTGTGATCTTTTATTGTTTTGCGTCTACCTTGGTATGCACTGCATGTACAATGTTTTACACAATTTTTTTTTTCTGCGCACGATGAAAAGTACAAAAAAAGTTATGTCCATCACTTATCGGCTGAGCAGCAGTGATTCTTATACTATATCATTTCCCTACACGCAAGTAGATGTCAGCACTTACAAAGCTGTCAAGTTAGGTTTCTTCTAAATTTTACTCGGAAGATGAGCAACTTCCAGCAGTTCCTATAATGAAACTACTATAAATAATTTACCTATTTTTGTAACAAATTTTGTAATCCTTTTGCTATATGTAATACTTACTTACCAAAAAATGAGTTTATTTTTTTTCTTCTTTTTTAACGGAACCAGGAAAGACCGGCGCGCAACTTCTTTATCATTGGAGTTTTGAGTTTTTTTAAAACTATATAATATGTATATATATATACGATGCGAAGCAGACGTCTTATCTATCCATAACAAATCGCCGTCAGTGTAAATTTTTTTTGGATCAATTTTGTTGAACAAAGTTTCGGCAATCATGGCGAGTCGAATATTCAAGCTTTTCAGCCTCGACTCGCCAAGTATGATTCAAGCCCGTCATGTTTTTACAAGAGGAAAGCCACCCTCCGAGGCACGCTCTCTCAAGCAAAGGATCAAAGGTTAATTCTGAAGCCCATTAAGTCTTGTGTACATTTGAAACTGTTTGTTTATGGATTATTTCTTTATATTTAATAGAAATAGAGTGCAAGGATCCGTCGATCCACTACAAAGTGGACATTGGCTTTACTGTCGCTAAGGTGACTGGTTCTGAGGCCAGAAAAAAGAGGCTGGCAGAGTTGAAAGCCAGAAAGCAAGACCAAGAATTGGAAAAGCAAGCTATTCACAACAAGTGTAATTTGAATGTTGTTCAATCGACATATTTTTTCGTTGTCTTGTTGTAATTGCTCGTCTTATTTTCAGTGGTCGTGGATCTAGAAAAAGTCAAAGAAGATTGGATGGAGGAAAGCTTGCCTAGTCATATCCACACCATAGCTAAACATTACGGAATATACGATGATTTGTATGGAGATGGTTACTTTTATCCTGTTGTGCCTTTAACTGTTGATTTTGACTATGGACACGACGAGCTCTTGGCTAGCGTGCACAGAGGTAATATCATCAAATCTTGCGAAGCTGTAAATGCTCCTAGTGTATCATATCAAGCTGAGCCAGATACACTGTGGACTCTTTTACTCACAACTCCTGATGGAAATCTTACTGATCCAGAGCTAGAGTATTGTCATTGGTTTGTGTAAGTTGAGTATTTTATCATTTGCTCTATTAACTTTTATTTCAAAAAATGTATATGATAAAAAATGTTTGTGTTATAGTGGCAATATACCAGGAAATGATGTAACAAAGGGAGAACAATTGATAGATTATATGAGGCCTATTCCTTCCAAAGGAATAGGATTTTGTAGGTATGTTTTTGTACTGTACAAGCAAGATAAGAAAATAGATTTTTCAGAGTACAAAAAGGAACAGCCATGGTAAGAAATGTATCAACGTTTGATCTGTTGAATAAGATGGAATATACGCGTTGCACTCATGAGTACCTTATTTTTTAGTTTAAATCTTGTCGAACGAAATTGGAAAACTTATGATTTTATGAAGAAACATCAAGATTACGTAACACCTGCTGGACTCGCATTTTTCCAAAGCGATTACGACGTGACCGTCAAAGATTTTCTTTACGACAAATTAAGTAAGAAGTTTATATCTTTTGTTGTCCAGTTTGTTTGTGAAAACGACAACAGTTTTTTCATTTATTTTCTACTTTATTTCAGACATGGAAAATCCTACGTTTGAATACGATTTTGCAAAACCAGTTCTCGCGAAACAGAAATGGTTTCCTAAAAAAGAACGTTTCAACATTTACATGGATAGATACAGAGACCCAAAGCAAATCAACAAGGAATACTTGATGAAAAAGTTGAAAAAAGAACACCCATTTAAATTCCCAGATCCACCCCTCAAGTATCCAATGGCGCATCCAATAAAAGGATACTCCCCTTCGTGGTTGAATATCGAAATTAAAAAGGAGCGCATCAGTCATGGCCGAATAAACGATTATAAATTACAGTCCGAGCACTCGTATTAAAATTAAGTGATCAACACTGTACATAAAAAATAAACCTTTGTTAATAACACACGTTAATTTTCATCTTTCGATCAATCAACTGCGCGTTTGGTTTAATCGTCCTCTCGAGTATTAGCTTCGACAATTTGTTTGCTCTTTAATTTTATGTCCACGCGAGTTAGCACATCCGCATCAACTGCTTCGTGTTCAAACTCCATGCCTGTAAGAGTGATTTTTTTTTTTTTTTCAAAATAGTTGTTCCGGCATTGCATCGATTAGTAGAACGAATCAAAAGTTTATCTACCGGTAGGCTCCGTCTCTTCCCCTCCGAATCTCAAATTTGATTGGTAATCGGCGATGTAAGTTTCGTACAAGTCTTTAGCCCTTATCGCTCTCTGCGGATTCAGCTCAAAGCTCGTAGCAGATAACATAGTCATTGCCTTCTGGGCGACTTTTTTGAGTAAAGCTATACCTAAAAATTTATTGTGTTTAAAAAAAAAATATACATCCATGGATCCCTCAATTTTGTTGGCATTGTTACTGTCAGTCTCCATGGGTTCTTCGCACGTCTTCGTCGGCAAGTCATCCCCATCCTCGTTTTCTTCAACTGGATCCATCGAGGACCTCTTATCCTTACTTTTGCCCATTTTGGCGGGTTTCACGCAGACGAGCATAGACCCCATATTTTGCAAAGCCATCATTATCTTCATCAATAATTCGCCTCGATTCTCCGCCATGTTGTTACTCTCGGCTTCTCGTTTTTTTTCCTGCTCGATCTTCTCGAGCATGGCCCCCTTTTCCGACTTGTACCTGAAAAACAAGCCAATGGCAGTGCCACATGACTATCTTTGTTGTGAAAAATCCAGGAGTAAAGTTTTCTCGGCGCAACGCGTCAATAAACAAAAAGGAAAAGAAGAAACTTGGCTTTGGAATTTTTAGAGCCCGTTGTTTCCTGAATTTTTGAAGGACCGTTAGCTCCGCAGTTTGCCCCGACGTCTGTACATTTTTCATCCCACCGCTCGGGGGAAGTAAAACTTTTAGAAAAACAAAAAGTAAGAAATCCCATGCCTCGTGGTCGTCGACACCACCGAGTGCTCCAAGTTCTGAAGCATCGTTTCGGCGTGGTTTTTCCGGTTCAGCACGTAGTTGCGCTCCTTCAGGGCTCGCTTGTACAAACTCGAGAGTCGCTCCCTCTGCTTGACCTGGTCTTCGAGTCTGGAAGCGCGAAAAATGTTTCACTTCGTTCCTTCGTTTATCCTCTCCCCAACTTTTGCCCAAACACTACTACGGCCACGCGCCTAAAGAACAGCTCCTCGTAAGAGCTTATGAGCATCGTTTCCTTCATAATGTTGAAGATTTTTTCGAATTTCTCGATCTCCGCTTGCAACTTCTTGTCGATCGCCGCGGACGGATCTTCCTTCTTTTTCGCGACATTGGTGTCGCTCTGAGCCGAAAAAAAAGTCTCACTACTGGTGCATCTCTCTATGGTAAACGCAAGTGAAAACCCATACCTCGACCCTGACGAGCGACTTGGCGTACTCCCAGACGTCCTCGGCCTTTTTCTTGGTCACCTCGAGGTTTTGCTCGCGCTCCTTCATGTTCACCCACACGTCCCGGGCCATTGCCTTGTACTTTTTGCGCACGTCGTCCAAATTCTCGGTGGCCAGTTGGCCCATCAGCGTCGTCCGGTAGATCACCTTGCACTGGTCCCGCTGGTCCACTCGCAGCGCATTCAGGACACCGTCGAAGTACTTGGAGTCCTTTTCCGGGACATGCGAGGAGGATCGGTATGTCACGTTTCTCTACATATTTTGTACTCAAAGAGCTTCGCGTCCACGTGCATTCAATAAATACATCAAATTGTTTAGCTGGATGATTTTAAGCTTTTAGGTGTACAGAGAGAGAGAACGTATTAGCATCGCCACTATTACTGATGTACCCGCACTTATATTTTAGAGCAAACAACTAGTTGGCCGCGGCCAGAATCACGTTTGACGCGAGAGACCAAGTGCCCCCGCGCAAGCCTCCGAGAAACAATCAAGCTCGACTTGGCTAATTTCGTTAATGGGCGCGTGATTGAATGGCGATTCGAGCGGTGGCCGAGGAATTAGTCGGGTACAACACGAAGAGCCCACCGCCGCTGTTATCTCGCGATTTGATGTGTTTGGTAATGGAATGACCGGCCAATCGAGGCGCAGAGCCACGTTGGTGGTTGCCGAGTAATGGGTGTACGTTCGAGCTGATGACTCATGTACGCTCTGTTAAGCTGTGAATTACCTCCGCGTGCGAGCCGGCTTGGGCACGGATATATATACTTTTATCAATTTTTTTCAAGTACATAATGTTTCCGTTGAAAAACAATTTTTCCTTCTTTGGGCATTTTTGAGTGGCTGCTGTGCCCTTATTCGGAAAAACAGTCACTCGACCCAATTATTAACAAAAATTGTTTTCATAAACAACCATGCATTTACAACTTTGAAGATTAAAACAATTCGGGGGAAAAAAAAGTCCGAGTAATTAAATAACATTTTAATTGTGTACTTGAAATTATTTCAAAAAATTTGTAAATGAATGTAATGATGAAAAAATGTTTTTCAGAAAAATGACTCCAAAGTGTAAGAATAATCCATAAGAAATGATTAGTCTGCACGCACATGTTGAAAGTCGGGGGGGGGGGTGGGAGGGGGAGTTTCGTATTGTTTCTCAAGCGATAATTTGATGAAGCCTGTATGGACCGACCTTCGTCAGAATAACGAGGATCTTGAGGTAAGTTTCGCCGATGGACTTGGCCGCGTTTCTTTTAGCCACGGCGACCTGGTAACGCGCTATCAGATCCTGCTCGCGCCGCTGCATCTGGGCCTCCCTCGCCCGCGCGGCCAACTCGTTAGCCGGCACCACGTCACCGGTCAGCTCCGCGTACTCCATCTAACGAGATTTTCCACACGATTTTTCTCACCCAACACACACGATCGGCAAACTCCTCACCTTCAATTCGCATATCTGCTCCTTCTTCTTTTCCTTCACGTAGAGCAGCTTGTCCAGCTGCTTCTTCTTCATGTTGTAGTCTTGGAATATGATGACCCGAGCTCCCTAAATTCACCACCACTAGGTACACGAGAGCTTATTTTTTTTTTTTTTTTTACGAATAATACCAGTACTCTACCGTCGGCTCGGCGTCCTGCAGTTGTCCTTGTATGTCATTGTAGCCCTGCAATATCGAGCGCACCAGCCTCTTGTCGCCGACGGCGACGTCTTTGACGATCTTACGGTACTCCTTCACGTCGCCCTTGAGCTCCTTCAGGTTCCTCGATACCTTGCGCTTCAGAGTAATCGCATTCGACGCTTGTAGCTTCTTTTCGCGCGCTGTTTGGGAACATGATTGGTTAAGCAGGTGTTGCGAGTGGTTACCGATTATTTTTTTTTTCTTTTTTTGGGGGGGTTATCGCTCGGATTATAACCTAGTCAGGCCGATTCGACGCAAAAGAGAGCGGGGTATCCGCGAAGGCGGATAATGAAGGATAAGCTCGTGAAAACGACGGAGGAAAGTATACAAATCTCTCATCGACTCGGCCTTCCTCTGCAAGTTTGGCGGAACCAAACTGGTGGTTGTTTTTTTTTTTTTTTTTCTCTTTCACGTCGAACGGGGCTTTTTGCCGTCCGATCTGAGACAAAGGAAAGGATGGACCGACCGTGGAGCTTGAGTATGGCGCGGTACTGGGAGTTTTTCTCGCGCGTGCACCACTTTTCGTTCCTCATGCCGTGCACGAGGGTCTGCTTGGCCGACAGCATTTTGCTCGGACGTCGTCTCCAATTTCTTTACCTTCGCCGCTTTTATCTTCATTAATTAAAAAAAGAAAACAAATCTTTTTATTTTTTTTTTTTGCTCAATTGACGCGTTTATGCCGGCCGAGGCGGTGCGGACTGGAAGCTTTTGGGGAGTGAGGTGGAAAAATGCGCGGATCGGCGGGAGGGGACTGAAGTTTGCTCGAGTTGGTGGTGAGCTTACGGATCGGCAGATAGGACCGAACGAGTCCAGAACTTTGTTGACCTTCGTTATTATGTAATTTTGAAAAAGAGATACGTCCGTTTGCCTCGAGTTATATTAATGAGACGATCTCGTGAATCGGATGGTCATGGCGATACCATTACAAACATGGGGTAAGAAACGAACGTATAATGTGACGTAATGGCACAAATTAATTTTCAATATATTTTGAATAATACAGGTGTGGGTGTCATTGTTATACATCTTTTTGACCTACATCCGTTTAATAAGATATTCTGCTGTGTAGAAGCGCTGCAGTAGCTCCGTTTAATTGAAACTTTGATTAAAAAACTCTCGCTGCTTATAGCCGATTATTAAAAAAACTTACCAAGTGCTCGGAAAATTAATTTCACCTCAAAGTAATGAAATCTTTGGGATCGCTTATATACATACTCTTTCTTAGCCTACGTTTCATTGATCCTCTACTTGAAATACGCATTTTTCTCCTTAATTTGTTCGGTGGATATTTCCCATTTTTTAAATGACGCATTTATCCATGTGTATATACAATAAAGGAGAAGAGAAGGTCACCCAATATCTCAACGTCCCTCGTCTTGATAGCAAAAATCTCTTCTATACGCGCAAAAATTGGTTGTCGCTCTGCAAGAAAAGAAAGCACTATATAGGCACACTACAAGTATATAATTTACCACTTTGTATGGGTGTGTGTATATACATACACGTGAATTTAAGAAGAGGAGAAGGTAAAAGGTCTTTTATAATGCAAAATATTCCTTGGATTCCACGGATTCAAAAGTTAGTTTTCTTTAAAAATGTATAGAAAACTATTCTTGTAATCTTTAAAACTGCATGGCTCAAATCAGCGTCACAGAGGCATCCCATGATAAAAGCCATAAATTTATAAGTTAATATCTTAGTTTTTAGCTGCGGTACCTATGTTGAAATTTTACTGATGTGTGAAGGACACTAAAATGTACTTATTTGCTAAGTTTCGAGAAAATCTATAGAAAATCGATTTCCTTGTCAACTACCTTAAGCACGACACTGCGCTGTTCTCGTTGTTGATTAGTGTGGTCGTTAGTAGAGTGTCGGCAAGTTTTGCAGATAATTGGATAACGAAGCAATGTTTTGCGAAAATTAATTTTGTAATGATTGTTTTTTTTAACTAAAATTGACAACAAGATATCGATAAAATCTAACATTATTTACGGATGCCATTTTATTGCACGAATGTGTACCATTAAAAAAAAATTCCACTTCTTCGAGGAAAACAAATACAACGTGGTGCATTTGGTTTATTCGTGATAAGTTGGTTTTGAGCTGCAAAACGGTGTTGGAATAGCGCCAAATTGACACATCAGCTAAGAATAAACAAATGAGGAATTTTTTATTTAAAATATTTAAAAAAAATTATGCTGACAATGCCTTTTTTTCAATAAAGCAAGAGACCATAGTTCAAATAGAATCATGGGTCACAAAAGATAAAAGATCTTAATAAGTCCAAGGAAATTAAAGTTGGGCCAAGGGATTTACGATTGAGTTGCCAATCCAATTAAGTGCGAGATTTCTTCATAAAAAAATCGGAATCGCACAAAACTAATTGAATTGAGCATTACGTTACGTGCCATTGATTTTACTCCCACGCATATAAAAATTTAACTTCGAATACAAACGATATTTTTTGATGGATTTTTTTTCTGCTGTTAATAATTATTTGAAGAGTTTGATACACGTAGCAAATTTTCAGTAATTTTATCAAAAAATAAATTCTTTCGAGGCCATTGGTAAGTACAAAGAAAATGGAAAGATATACTAACAAGTTTTATTGAATAAAAAATAATACGATATTATTTATAATGTCTAAGTTTTTTTTTTTTTTTTTACAATATAGATAAAATTCCTGAGTAGCGTAAGTTACATTGTCATCAAGTTCTTTGCAAGTAAATTTAACTTAAAAGTAGCACAAGTTCAAACTCTTGGCCTCCAATATTAATTTTCCGCACAAAAGAGAATTTACTACCATCGCACGGAAAAGTCCTTTGACAGCATTGAATCCATAAATAATATACATCCGCATACGTCAAAGGTGAGAGTTTGTCGTTTCCATCCCATTTACTGTTCATTACCGACGAAAAAAGTGTCCATGTCCTCTGCGCTATTCTTTCTGTCTTTGCTGACTTGTTTTTCCTTTCTCACTTTGTTTCCGTCAATTGAATCTACGCACACGAAAAATGTGCGCTTCATTAGAGCCTTTATTCTATTTAACATCGCTTTCTTTGTTTTTTTGGACAATACCGTCATTCGCATGAAGTAGTGATTTCTATGAATCTGTTGTTCTTTACACTGCGAACATTTTGCAGAGTACCCTCCAAATTGAATTTGATTTATTTCCCACATCACAAGTGGGGACCTGTGATGTTTTGGCAAAAGGACTCTTGGCTCTTCCTTCACTTTTCCGTTCATTACGCATAAATTGTTCGCTCAAAAAAAAAGGTATTATTGCGAAAAAAAGAAAAAAAAGAAAAAAACATCACAAGTTCGTCGTCAGTTGATCGGCCACTCTCGGCACAGCTCGAGGGATTGCCTTAATTTGTCGAGGTCTAATCGACGGCTCTTACGAAAAACAACGGAACTCAGAAATTCCAACGTTATTTTAAATGGGAAAATCTGAGTTACGTTGATTTTCGTAAGAGCCGTCGAAAATGGTACCGCTTCTACCGATATTGGCCGATTAGGGCCGATGGAGCCAATATAGGTACACTGCCACTGCGGCAGAGGCCAGTCTCGTACACGCCGTCGAGTTGGCTCCTTTTCCCAATGGGAAAACGCACTGCAGGAGATTAATAGCGATTACAACATGGACGGGTACGGTGGAAATTACCGTGGTGCCGGTAGTCATGTACACACCACCGCCATGTATTTACAGCTGGGCGACTTTTTGAACCTGTGCTACCCCCCGCCAATGATACTCCTCGGTTTCTTGGGAAACCTTTTGTCGGGCTTGGTCTTCATGAGCAAACAGATGCGAGTTAGGAGCTCCAGTTACTATCTGGCGGCTCTCGCGTTCGCCGATATTGGTTTTCTCTCGTGGTTCCTGATCAACTGGTTGAACTTCTATCTTAGCTTAAGGGTCTTTGACTGGCCTGGATTCTGCGAGGTTGCGATATACATACGCTCGGTCTGCGTGAGCTTGAGCGCATGGCTAAAAGTCGCCTTCACTGTCGAGCGTTTCGTCGCTGTCCTGTACCCACTACACCGGCCGCAGATCTGCACTGCTCGTCGGGCCCAACATATAGTTCTGACGTTGGTGGCTCTCGCCCTCGTAAGTCACTCGTATTGCATCGTCACCTTGAATCCTGTTAACTTCGACCCCTGGATCACCATGTGCAAAACGAAGAATAATTATCTTAAAACGATGTACATCGTCAATATCGTCAACGACCTCGTTAACCTCGTCGGGCCCATCGTCCTCGTCGCCGTCATGAACACCTGCATCTGGTTGAAGTTTTCGCGCTCCGGGAAGCCCTTTGCCTATGGCCATCAGCAGCAGAACTTGGAGCTTCAGAGCCAGCCACAGCAGATGCCACAGGGCAGCCAAATTTATAACATACCAAAATCGGTTTCCTCCACCACCCGTGAGTCTCTGGTTCCTTTTTTTTTTTTTTTTTTTTTTTTTTTTTTTTTTTTAACCACTTTCTTTTTCTCCAGAAATCGGACCGTCGTTGCAGGACCTTGAATCCACGTGCAACGAGCATAACACAACGAAAATGCTACTCCTCGTCAGCACCGCATTCGTCATACTCGGTTTACCGAGGTAGTCCTCTTCTTTGTGTTTTTCGTCAATTGTCACGAATATTTTTTCTTCACGAATAAAAAATATTCTTTTCGCAGATACTTGACAAATCTGAAACTGTTTGTCTCTTGGTATGGGCCCATGCAGGTCTTGGATTTTCAGATAATAACCATGATTCTCTACTACACGAATTTCAGCATCAATTTTTTTATCTACTTGATGTGGGGAGTCACGTTTAGGAGGTGCCTGTGGCAACTCTTGTGCTGTTAGTTCAAAAGACTTAAAAAATACTGTTTTTCAAACACTTCATCGGTGATTTGTAAAAATAATTGTGTGAACGTATTGGATGATTTTAATTTAAAAAATACTTGTATATATATTCTAGAAAATAAGAAGAAACGTATCAAACAAAGACTAAAAACTTGGATATCTTAATAAGTCCAAGGAAATTAAAGTTGGGCCAAGGGATTTACGATTGAGTTGCCAATCCAATTAAGTGCGAGATTTCTTCATAAAAAAATCGGAATCGCACAAAACTAATTGAATTGAGCATTACGTTACGTGCCATTGATTTTACTCCCACGCATATAAAAATTTAACTTCGAATACAAACGATATTTTTTGATGGATTTTTTTTCTGCTGTTAATAATTATTTGAAGAGTTTGATACACGTAGCAAATTTTCAGTAATTTTATCAAAAAATAAATTCTTTCGAGGCCATTGGTAAGTACAAAGAAAATGGAAAGATATACTAACAAGTTTTATTGAATAAAAAATAATACGATATTATTTATAATGTCTAAGTTTTTTTTTTTTTTTTCACAATATAGATAAAATTCCTGAGTAGCGTAAGTTACATTGTCATCAAGTTCTTTGCAAGTAAATTTAACTTAAAAGTAGCACAAGTTCAAACTCTTGGCCTCCAATATTAATTTTCCGCACAAAAGAGAATTTACTACCATCGCACGGAAAAGTCCTTTGACAGCATTGAATCCATAAATAATATACATCCGCATACGTCAAAGGTGAGAGTTTGTCGTTTCCATCCCATTTACTGTTCATTACCGACGAAAAAAGTGTCCATGTCCTCTGCGCTATTCTTTCTGTCTTTGCTGACTTGTTTTTCCTTTCTCACTTTGTTTCCGTCAATTGAATCTACGCACACGAAAAATGTGCGCTTCATTAGAGCCTTTATTCTATTTAACATCGCTTTCTTTGTTTTTTTGGACAATACCGTCATTCGCATGAAGTAGTGATTTCTATGAATCTGTTGTTCTTTACACTGCGAACATTTTGCAGAGTACCCTCCAAATTGAATTTGATTTATTTCCCACATCACAAGTGGGGACCTGTGATGTTTTGGCAAAAGGACTCTTGGCTCTTCCTTCACTTTTCCGTTCATTACGCATAAATTGTTCGCTCAAAAAAAAAGGTATTATTGCGAAAAAAAGAAAAAAAAGAAAAAAACATCACAAGTTCGTCGTCAGTTGATCGGCCACTCTCGGCACAGCTCGAGGGATTGCCTTAATTTGTCGAGGTCTAATCGACGGCTCTTACGAAAAACAACGGAACTCAGAAATTCCAACGTTATTTTAAATGGGAAAATCTGAGTTACGTTGATTTTCGTAAGAGCCGTCGAAAATGGTACCGCTTCTACCGATATTGGCCGATTAGGGCCGATGGAGCCAATATAGGTACACTGCCACTGCGGCAGAGGCCAGTCTCGTACACGCCGTCGAGTTGGCTCCTTTTCCCAATGGGAAAACGCACTGCAGGAGATTAATAGCGATTACAACATGGACGGGTACGGTGGAAATTACCGTGGTGCCGGTAGTCATGTACACACCACCGCCATGTATTTACAGCTGGGCGACTTTTTGAACCTGTGCTACCCCCCGCCAATGATACTCCTCGGTTTCTTGGGAAACCTTTTGTCGGGCTTGGTCTTCATGAGCAAACAGATGCGAGTTAGGAGCTCCAGTTACTATCTGGCGGCTCTCGCGTTCGCCGATATTGGTTTTCTCTCGTGGTTCCTGATCAACTGGTTGAACTTCTATCTTAGCTTAAGGGTCTTTGACTGGCCTGGATTCTGCGAGGTTGCGATATACATACGCTCGGTCTGCGTGAGCTTGAGCGCATGGCTAAAAGTCGCCTTCACTGTCGAGCGTTTCGTCGCTGTCCTGTACCCACTACACCGGCCGCAGATCTGCACTGCTCGTCGGGCCCAACATATAGTTCTGACGTTGGTGGCTCTCGCCCTCGTAAGTCACTCGTATTGCATCGTCACCTTGAATCCTGTTAACTTCGACCCCTGGATCACCATGTGCAAAACGAAGAATAATTATCTTAAAACGATGTACATCGTCAATATCGTCAACGACCTCGTTAACCTCGTCGGGCCCATCGTCCTCGTCGCCGTCATGAACACCTGCATCTGGTTGAAGTTTTCGCGCTCCGGGAAGCCCTTTGCCTATGGCCATCAGCAGCAGAACTTGGAGCTTCAGAGCCAGCCACAGCAGATGCCACAGGGCAGCCAAATTTATAACATACCAAAATCGGTTTCCTCCACCACCCGTGAGTCTCTGGTTCCTTTTTTTTTTTTTTTTTTTTTTTTTTTTTTTTTTTTTTTTTTTTTTTTTTTTTTT